>JARYGA010041278.1:0-19279 GCA_030545235.1 Helianthus tuberosus
CGAATAGTAGCTTCGGCATAGGAAATAAGTGAGGTGGAATAGTCGTGATTTTTATGACTAATTTAACCGCCTTGTAAATGATTGACAATAGTTTGACGCGTAACAAGCTAGATGAAAGCTTGGAGGAGGGAGCGGGTCAAACGGAGCAAGTACGGAAAGAAAAGCATGGCATGGATGCGAGGTAAGTGTAATTTACACACTTATGTAGAATACCCATTTATTCGATACGTTGTAAACGTGATAACTATAATATTGGAAATATGGAAATTTGTCATGTGTCGACTAATGTAAATCAAGGATAAAAGGATACCCATGGCGTAAGCCGAAATGGGTTGAATTTGTAAGAAAAGAGTGTAAAAGAAAAAGGGTATGGTTATAAAATCCGGGATGGGATGGATGTATGAATTGGAAATCAAAAACGATGTTTTTGATTAAATAGATAATGTTGGGCATATAGTCCAAACGGGTCGAATGGTGGTGATAACACCATTTGACAATATCGACTAATGTGGTTGTCAAGTCTTATGTTAATAGGACCGATTAGCAAATCGGATAATTGCATCACCATTGATGGCGTGATAATGAAAACGGGATATAAATCGGGTCTACTTGTTGATCCGGGCCAGGTACGCATAATTATGTTGTAGTTAAAAGTGCTATTTTGGTCGAATAATTTGAGAGAGAGTCCTTCGTCATAAAAGGACTAAAATCGACCAAAACGCTCTTTTAGGCTAAATGGAATAAACGACCCTTAAAGGTTGTTTGGAAACGAGTTTTATGACTAGGTAAATACTTAGAATAAGTATAGAAGCTGAAAGAGGTATTATATTAGCCAAATGGCACTATTTGAGATTTTGCCGTAAAATAATGATTCGAGAGGTAAAATTTGGTTTATATTGATCACCACATTAAACCTACCTTAAATACAGTTGTGGTGGGAGATTATAGGATAAGAAATGTGGTAATGGAATGCTAGAAGCAATCGAAAGCGATTTCAAGCTTTAAAGTGCTTAAATACCCTTAACGGGCCAAAATAAGCATACGAGCGAAAACGGGTTTAAATTGTGTAATAAACCTATGATTAGAACCTAATATAGTAGGTAACATTAATTTGAAGAAGTGTATGAGATATAGGAATCAAACGAATACGTTTGTTTGATAAAATGCATAAACGGGTTAAAATTCAGTAAAAAGGTAACGAGTCGAAGGCTTAGAAGTCTCAAAATTTCTTATGTTGGATGTAGGATTTTAACTCCATAAGATGGAGGATTAAATTACGGACGCGTAGGAAAAAGAACCGGGTAAAACGGATCAATAACGAAGAAGTTATGGTCGTTTTCGTTAAATCAGGTCGTGCTGAGTATGTACAGCATCAGCTGAAGGCAACAGGCTGTGAAAAACAGGGCTAGGCGTGACGCCTAGGCCCTTGGCGTCACGCGAAGCCCCCTAACTCCGAAAATTTTTAAAATTTTGTCATTTTAACCCCTGTACTTGTTTGAACTTAATATTTGACTATCAAAACTAACTTTTAAGTTGGTTTTGGTCATAGGTGAATGCCAAGAGTGCACGGATGAAGATCAAGCGACAAGCAAGAACCGAACACGATCACGAAATAAGCTTCCGCACTATGTATCGTTATTATGTTAAACGACGAACGTACACATGATATGTTGTATACTTTTAAATTGTAAAAAGTTTTAACAAACCCGTAATTTCCAATGCATATGTAATCTTAATTACATGATTGTTTTTTTTTCGTAAATGATACGTTAAACCTTAATTTATAAGAACGGGTGTTACATAAACCACATTAATTATACGATAAATGTTAAATTATAACAAGGGTGTTACAAGTTGGTATCAGAGCCTTGGTTTAAGAGATTCAAGTATGGTGGGAAAACTATGCTTGGACTTAAACCTTATGCTCTTAATAAAGATTGGTGTTCGGTTCGAGGCTTGATCGCAAATCCGGTAAGTACATGTATGTTAATAGTTTAGCATGCTAAAGTGTTGTAAACAACACATAGGGCTATCGTGTGATACACGTTACCCCAATTGAAATGATAGATATAGTTGACGAAAATACGCGCGTTGACGCGTATAGTAGAAAAAGCCTTGTGTTATAATAGCTAAGGCATAGGGATAAAAGTTTGACTGTCACAAGTGATGAAATTCACATGGACAAGTCAAACGAATTGAATAAAGAATAAAGAATCAATTTGAATAAAAGCGATGGATCTCGCTAAGACGACCAAATAAATTAAAATAACGTCTAAAACCATATAAGAATGGTTACTTAAAAATGATTACGGTAAAAATACCCGATGAATGGGTAGAATTTGGAAAGAATGCGTAAACCAAGAGGCGGGAACGCGAAATAGAAAGTCAAAAGACTCGGAATACGAGTCATGACTAAAAGACAATGAGAATTTGCAAACAGAAATGTTAATAACTACACTCAACTAATTTAAAGTTGAACGGGTTGAATAAAGAATGGAGTTTGATGTTCACAAGTGATGAAATTTCACACGAACAAGTCAAACGAGATAAATAAGGTATAAAAACTTGGTAGTGCAAGTAAGCGCAAACTGAATAATGGAAGCGCGAAACATTAATGAACCTACGTGATGGGTCATAAAGGAATATATATAGGAAAAACGCAACTAGCGAAACAAAAAAAAAATGTTAAAAACACTAAGATAAAGAGCCCGGGTAATGGGTCGTAAAGAAGTATAGGTAAGAACCGGGTAACGGTAAGTGTAGGACAAACCGACGTGTAAATGACGTTAGAAGTCATAAAGTCAGAAAGATAATTCGAAAGAGAACAAATGTAGCCTTAGACTACGGTCAAGGTCGAATGAAATCCAAAAAGCAAAAGTAGATCGTTCTAGACATAAAAGGGGTGCCTTGACACCATATATATATATATATATATATATATATATATATACAGTTGAATAAAGACTTGAATAAAAGATGATATACGGGATTATCATAACCTACGGGATGTTAATTAGTGTAAAGGTCTACGGGACCAAAATGACCCACGGGTCATGAATTGAAGCAAAGGGATCATAAGGGCCCCGCCTTAAAGAGATAAAGGTCTAATAAAATAGCCCATAGACTAAGTGATAAAACCTACGGGTTAATTAGACAAAGCGAGGGAATAAATTGAGAATCCTCGCATAAAACAAAGACTGAAAAAGAATAAATTTTGAGACTGTCAATATCCCGGTATGGATAATTGACAAAGGTTAAAGAGAAGACGCTAAACTAAAACTTCGGTTTTGGTAAGAAATAACGTTTCTACGAAAATGTATTATGATAGACGTATAAACGGTAAACATGAAAGATATAAGTCTTGACACAGATTGGTGCAAGGTGATATATTCGAAAAGTAATATTTTCGAAAATAAAAAGTTGATATGAAATTTGGAATGACGTGACATGATCACGGTCAAGAAATGTAATGTGAGGTAGAATCACATCATAACCAAGCGAGCGGTGAAAGTAACTGGACTAATAAGTCTAGTTAGTGAGACAGTTTAAGGTCAGCAATTCAAATCAAGAAATTTGGTTTGCTTGTAAGTGGTAGATTCGGTATAACTGAACCGAATAAATAAATTTGAAAACAAAAGAAATTGTTGCTAAAAGTGAAGGATTTAACTAAAGACCTTTAAACGGGTCAAAGTAACGGATTCATAAAGAATTCGATAGTATATGAAAGTGATGGATATCGCTAAGTTAACTAAACTAGTGGGAATAACGAGATTACGTTATTTCAAGTTGCACTACGTCGTATGAGATACGTAGACAATTAGTGAACAAAAAGATGTTACCATACTTATCTGGTAATACTAACAATTGGTTAAATGTATAAGTAATGTTTAAAAGATTTCTCGGATCAAATACATTGAGTTTAAACTCAATGAATTATGTAAGAAAAGGTTTCGAAGACGAAACCTCTTTAAGGGGGTAGACTTGTAACACCCCAAAAACGGGTTTGGTAATCAAATCACGTTAATATTACTGACGGGTAAAATACCGTTAGTGGTAAAAATTTACCCGGTAAATATTAGGATTTAAATAATTAATCCTAATAATAAATAAAAAGTGAATAAAAGATTTTAAGAAATAAAATGATAGAAGGCCCGAGTTAACGGGACCTAAAATAAACTTAGTCATAAATATTCCCGAACCCGCTAAGCTAATTAGGAATGTTTAACCTTGTTAATAAGTGGGGAATATTGTTAGAAATACGTAGGTTGTGCCCTACTTAATTAACTAACCAAATTAGAGGGGTCAATGGTGTTAAAATGAAACATATATTATTAGTTTTATTTAAAAACAAAACCAAACATCTCAATTGAGATGTCTGGTCGAAGAAGAACACAGGGGGCGACACAGGCTCCCCACCAAACCCTAGTGCATGTCAAACTTGATCAAATTGAGGGTTCAAATCAGCTCCAAATCGAATTTCAAGCACAAATTCATGAACACCTAGTTGAAAGGATCACAAGGTATGTAAAATTGTGATGCTTTGATCCATCTTAAATTCTAGGTTATTTGTAAGAAACTGAAATTTAGCTTGATTATGTCATGCATGGATGAATCTTGAAGTAATATGATGTCTAGGAGTAAACCCTAGTCAATAACATGTTGGATTATTGGATAATCTATGAAATTCATAATGATCCATTGATAAGTTAAGGGGGTTTATTGACAATATGATGAACACTCGGATTAGAGTGTTAAATTGATGAAAATTGATTGTTATAATATAAGTTCTTGATGTAATTCATGAACACTAGACTTAGAGGTTTGATTGTTATGTAAATCTTGGTGAAAATAACTAATTATAAACTAGTTAGTAAATATGTGAAATTATGCACATAGGTGTTTGTTTAAAATGCCTAAATGAGAACTAAAGTATTGAATTTAGAGTGAAAACGCGTATTCGAATGATATGGCAATTACGCGTGATATGAAGTGATAAGAGTTCTAAATACTATGTTGATTTAGACTTAATGTTGTAAACCATGCGATTGAAAGTAGTTAACTTTAGATAAGTTAAGTTAACTAATCATGAAGTCGAATAGTAGCTACGGCATAGGAAATAAGTGATGGTGGAATAGTCATGATTTTTATGACTAATTTAATCGCCTTGTAAATGATTGACAATAGTTTGACGCGTAACAAGCTAGATGAAAGCTTGGAGGAGGGAGCGGGTCAAACAGAGCAAGTACAGAAAGAAAAGCATGGCATGGATGCGAGGTAAGTGTAATTTACACATTTATGTAGAATACCCGTTTATTCGATACGTTGTAAATGTGATAACTATAATATTGGAAATATGGAAATTTGTCATGTGTCGACTAATGTAAATCAAGGATAAAAGGATACCCATGGCGTAAGCCGAAATGGGTTGAATTTGTAAGAAAAGAGTGTAAAAGAAAAAGGGTATGGTTATAAAATCCGGGATGGGATGGATGTATGAATTGGAAATCAAAAACGATGTTTTTGATTAAATAGATAATGTTGGGCATATAGTCCAAACGGGTCGAATGGTGGTGATAACACCATTTGACAATATCGACTAATGTGGTTGTCAAGTCTTATGATAACAGGACCGATTAGCAAATCGGATAATTGCGTCACCATTGATGGTGTGATAACGAAAACGAGGTATAAATCAGGTCTACTTGTTGATCCGGGCCAGGTACGCATAATTATGTTGCAGTTAAAAGTGCTATTTTGGTCGAATAATTTGAGAGAGAGTCCTTCGTCATAAAAGGACTAAAATCGACCAAAACGCCCTTGTAGGCTAAATGGAATAAACGACCCTTAAAGGTTGTTTGGAAACGAGTTTTATGACTAGGTAAATACTTAGAATAAGTATAGAAGCTGAAAGAGGTATTATATTAGCCAAATGGCACTATTTGAGTTTTTGCCGTAAAATAATGATTCGAGAGGTAAAATTTGGTTTATATTGATCACCACATTAAACCTACCTTAAATACAGTTGTGGTGGGAGATTATAGGATAAGAAATATGGTAATGGAATGCTAGAAGCAATCGAAAGCGATTTCAAGCTTTAAAGTGCTTAAATACCCTTAACGGGTCAAAATAAGCATACGAGCGAAAACGGGTTTAAATTGTGTAATAAACCTATGATTAGAACCTAATATAGTAGGTAACATTAATTTGAAGAAGTGTATGAGATATAGGAATCAAATGAATACGTTTGTTTGATAAAATGCATAAATGGGTTAAAATTCGGTAAAAAGGTAACGAGTCGAAGGCTTAGAAGTCTCAAAATTTCTTATGTTGGATGTAGGATTTTAACTCCATAAGATGGAGGATTAAATTACGGACGCGTAGGAAAAATAATCGGGTAAAACGGATCAATAACGAAGAAGTTATGGCCGTTTCCGTGGAATCAGGTCGTGCTGAGTATGTACAGCATCAGCTGAAAGCAACAGGCTGTGAAAAACAGGGCTAGGCGTGACGCCTAGGCCCTTGGCGTCACGCGAAGTCCCCTAACTCCGAAAATTTTTAAAATTTTGTCATTTTAACCCCTGTACTTGTTTGAACTTAATATTTGACTATCAAAACTAACTTTTAAGTTGGTTTTGATCATAGGTGAATTTCAAGAGTGCACAGATGAAGATCAAGCGACGAGCAAGAACCGAACACGATCACGAAATAAGCTTCCGCACTATGTATCGTTATTATGTTAAACGACGAACGTACACATGATATGTTGTATACTTTTAAATTGTAAAAAGTTTTAACAAACCCGTAATTTCCAATGCATATGTAATCTTAATTACATGATTGTTTTTTTTTTCGTAAATGATACGTTAAACCTTAATTTATAAGAACGGGTGTTACATAAACCACATTAATTATACGATAAACGTTAAATTATAACAAGGGTGTTACAAACTTGTAACACCCCAAAAACGGGTTTGGAAATCAAATAACGTTAATATTACTGACGGGTAAAATACCGTTAGTGGTAAAAATTTACCCGGTAAATATTAGGATTTAAATAATTAATCCTAATAATAAATAAAAAGTGAATAAAAGATTTTAAGAAATAAAATGATAGAAGGCCCGAGTTAACGGGACCTAAAATAAACTTAGTCATAAATATTCCCGAACCCGCTAAGCTAATTAGGAATGTTTAACCTAGTTAATAAGTGGGGAATATTGTTAGAAATAAGTAGGTTGTGCCCCTACTTAATTAACTAACCAAATTAGAGGGGTCAATGTTGTTAAAAATGAAACCTATATTATTAGTTTTATTTAAAAACAAAACCAAACATCTCAATTGAGATGTCTGGTCGAACAAGAACACAGGGGGCGACACAGGCTCCTCACCAAACCCTAGTGCATGTCAAACTTGATCAAATTGAGGGTTCAAATCAGCTCCAAATCGAATTTCAAGCACAAATTCATGAATACCTAGTTGAAAGGATCACAAGGTATGTAAAATTGTGATGTTTTGATCCATCTTAAATTCTAGGTTATTTGTAAGAAACTGAAATTTAGCTTGATTATGTCATGCATGGATGAATCTTGAAGTAATATGATGTCTAGGAGTAAACCCTAGTCAATAACATGTTGGATTATTGGATAATCTATGAAATTCATAATGATCCATTGATAAGTTAAGTGGGTTTATTGACAATATGATGAACACTCGGATTAGAGTGTTAAATTGATGAAAATTGATTGTAATAATGTAAGTTCTTGATGTAATTCATGAACACTAGACTTAGAGGTTTGATTGTTATGTAAATCTTGGTGAAAATAACTAATTATAAACTAGTTAGTAAATATGTGAAATTATGCACATTAGGTGTTTGTTAAAATGCCTAAATGAGAACTAAAGTATTGAATTTAGAGTGAAAACGCGTATTTGAATGATATGGCAATTACGCGTGATATGAAGTGATAAGAGTTCTAAATACTATGTTGATTTAAACTTAATGTTGTAAACCATGCGATTGAACGTAGTTAACTTTAGATAAGTTAAGTTAAGTTAACTAATCATGAAGTCGAATAGTAGCTTCGGCATAGGAAATAAGTGAGGTGGAATAGTCGTGATTTTTATGACTAATTTAACCGCCTTGTAAATGATTGACAATAGTTTGACGCGTAACAAGCTAGATCAAAGCTTGGAGGAGGGAGCGGGTCAAACGGAGCAAGTACGGAAAGAAAAGCATGGCATGGATGCGAGGTAAGTGTAATTTACACATTTATGTAGAATACCCGTTTATTCGATACGTTGTAAACGTGATAACTATAATATTGGAAATATGGAAATTTGTCATGTGTCGACTAATGTAAATCAAGGATAAAAGGATACCCATGGCGTAAGCCGAAATGGGTTGAATTTGCAAGAAAAGAGTGTAAAAGAAAAAGGGTATGGTTATAAAATCCGGGATGGGATGGATGTATGAATTGGAAATCAAAAACGATGTTTTTGATTAAATAGATAATGTTGGGCATATAGTCCAAACGGGTCAAATGGTTGTGATAACACCATTTGACAATATCGACTAATGTGGTTGTCAAGTCTTATGTTAACAGGACCGATTAGCAAATCGGATAATTGCGTCACCATTGATGGTGTGATAATGAAAACGAGGTATAAATCGGGTCTACTTGTTGATCCGGGCCAGGTACGCATAATTATGTTGTAGTTAAAAGTGCTATTTTGGTCGAATAATTTGAGAGAGAGTCCTTCGTCATAAAAGGACTAAAATCGACCAAAACGCCCTTGTAGGCTAAATGGAATAAACGACCCTTAAAGGTTGTTTGGAAACGAGTTTTATGACTAGGTAAATACTTAGAATAAGTATAGAAGCTGAAAGAGGTATTATATTAGCCAAATGGCACTATTTGAGTTTTTGCCGTAAAATAATGATTCGAGAGGTAAAATTTGGTTTATATTGATCACCACATTAAACCTACCTTAAATACAGTTGTGGTGGGAGATTATAGGATAAGAAATGTGGTAATGGAATGCTAGAAGCAATCGAAAGCGATTTCAAGCTTTAAAGTGCTTAACAACCCTTAACGGGTCAAAATAAGCATACGAGCGAAAACGGGTTTAAATTGTGTAATAAACCTACGATTAGAACCTAATATAGTAGGTAACATTAATTTGAAGAAGTGTATGAGATATAGGAATCAAATGAATACGTTTGTTTGATAAAATGCATAAACGGGTTAAAATTCGGTAAAAAGGTAACGAGTCGAAGGCTTAGAAGTCTCAAAATTTCTTATGTTGGATGTAGGATTTTAACTCCATAAGATGGAGGATTAAATTACGGACGCGTAGGAAAAAGAACCGGGTAAAACAGATCAATAACGAAGAAGTTATGGCCGTTTCCGTGAAATCAGGTCGTGCTGAGTATGTACAGCATCAGCTAAAGGCAACAGGCTGTGAAAAACAGGGCTAGGCGTGACGCCTAGGCCCTTGGCGTCACGCGAAGCCCCCTAACTTCGAAAATTTTTAAAATTTTGTCATTTTAACCCCTGTACTTGTTTGAACTTAATATTTGACTATCAAAACTAACTTTTAAGTTGGTTTTGATTATAGGTGAATGCCAAGAGTGCACGGATGAAGATCAAGCGACGAGCAAGAACCGAACACGATCACGAAAATAAGCTTCCGCACTATGTATCGTTATTATGTTAAACGACGAACGTACACATGATATGTTGTATACTTTTAAATTGTAAAAAGTTTTAACAAACCCGTAATTTCCAATGCATATGTAATCTTAATTACATGATTGTTTTTTTTTCGTAAATGATATGTTAAACCTTAATTTATAAGAACGGGTGTTACATAAACCCATTAATTATACGATAAACGTTAAATTATAACAAGGGTGTTACAAATTGGTACTTAAGATCTTTCGGTTCGGCAAATTTGGTACCGGTACCCAGAACAATTTGCTCATCGTTGACCATGGGTTTCGTACGAACAACATCGTTACCATACATCTTTTTTTTGTTGATTTTCTTTCGGTTATCTTTTAGTGTTTTTTTCTACATTTTCTTTTTATTTTTGTCAGTAGTTCCGTTCGCAACACCCTCGTAGTGATTTCAAAACACATGTAAACACATACTAAATAACAAAAGAAATTCGCCGCAACGCGTCGAACATCTTTAAATTTAGTGAAAATAACATTGTAAGACCTGTAAGGGGTAAGATAGTAATTTGATATATAAATCTAAATATGGGAGAAGACTTTATTGTAAGACGTGTAAGGGGTAAGATAGTAATTTGATGTATAAATCTAAATATGGGAGAAGACTTTATCATATCCCGCCCCTAGCTCAGTTGGGTATCCCCTTGCTGGTTAAGTTGGGCCGGCTTCCTCCTTGGAGGTCGCCGGTTCGACTCCCGGCTGCAGCATACGGGGGGTGGGACGTCCCAATGATGGATCGTTCCTACCGAGGCATGGTGCGGTCCTGAGGGCAACCCGGTTTTACCCAGCTGTTACCCCAGCGAGTCTCTCGTGTGGGGGCAGTATGGTTTCCGGGCGGAAGTCAGCTTGCGCAACGGCCGGGGCACGATCGAACATCGCGTCCGTAAGAGCGGGGCTGACGGGGGAATGTCTTCGACATGACCCCGGTGACCAATTCGGTCCTGTACAGAGAAATTCACCTTCCAAAAAAAAATCTCTTCGTTTTGTATAATTTATAACCTCATTGCGTTGACTAATCTATTTAAGATTCCCGATCCATCCCATCACAAAGTTCAATTATCATAAATAGTTTAATAATAATACAAGATTAAAATATATGATATTGATAAAAACCAAAGAGTAATAGAGATAAAACTAAATTCTTCATTATTCAACATTACAATATATAGATGAACATAGCTATAAACCCTAAAGCCCATAAGTAATGGGTTGGGCCTAAAATGTCTGGTTTATAACACTCCCCCTCAGACATTTAGAATTATACACAGTTTAACAACATACTTCAGGATGATGTTAAATAGGTACTTCTGGACCTGAATAAATAAACTGATACTACTGGATCAGCTATGCTGCCTCATTAAAAACCTTACTAAGAAAACCCAGCAGGACAAAACTTAGTTAAGGGAAAAAGAGTACAGCGTGTATAATTCTCCCCCTGAATTCAACAAACATCTTTCAATCTACGAAGACCGATCTTGTGTGATAGCTGCTTGAAACTGCTTCTAGGTAAAGATTTCGTGAACAGGTCAGCTAGATTTTCACTTGACTTAATCTGGCGAACATCAATTTCCCCTTCCTTTTGCAAGTCATATGTTGAGAAAAACTTTGGTGAGATATGCTTTGTTCGATCACCCTTGATGTAACCTTCTCTGATCTGAGCTATGCAAGCAGCGTTGTCTTCATAAATAATTGTCGGCTCCTTCTTGATCTGTTCTAATCCGCATGCTTCTTGTATTTGATTAATCATTGATCTCAACCACACGCATTCTCGACCAGCATCATATAGTGCTATCAATTCGGCATGATTTGATGACATTGCTGTAAGTGTTTGCTTAGTTGACTTCCAAGAAATTGTTGTGCCACCGTATGTGAATACATAACCTGTCTGAGATTTTGCTTTGTGAGGATCTGATAGATATCCGGCATCAGCATACCCAACAAGCTGGGACTTTTGATCTTTCTGATAGAAAAGACCTAAGTCTTGTGTCCCGCAAATATACCTGAAAAATATGTTTTACACCATTCCAGTGCCTACGTGTTGGATTCGAACTGTATCTCGCTAGTACATGTACTGCAAATTCAATGTCAGGTCTTGTGTTATTTACGAGATACATAAGGGCACCGATCGCGCTTAAGTACGGTACTTCTGGACCAAGTACATCTTCGCCTTCTTCTTGAGGGCGATATGGATCCTTGTGTGGATCTAGCTGTCGGACAACCATAGGTACGCTAAACGGATGTGCTTTATCCATATTGAAACGTACTAACATCTTCTGGATGTAGTTTGATTGATGGACAAATGTGCCATTGCACAGATACTCAAATTGTAGTCCGATGCATACTTTTGTCATACCAATATCTTTCATCTCAAATTCCTTCTTTAACAACTGAGCATCTTTCTCTATCTTTTCAGGAGATCCGATGATGTTGATATCGTCAACATAGACTGCTATTATAGTGAAATTTGAGAATGATCTTTTTATAAAGACACATGGACTGATTACATCAGGCTTGTATCCTTCCTTTTCGAGATATTCACTAAGTCGATTGTACCACATACGACCAGATTGTTTGAGACCATATAAAGATCTCTGGAGCTATATAGAACACATTTCTCGAGGTGTTGATTTTAATGCTTCAGGCAATTTTAATCCTTTAGGGATTTTCATGTAGATGTCATTTTCAAGTGTCCCGTATAAGTATGCGGTGACGACATCCATTAGTCTCATATGAAATCCTTCAGAGATTGTGAGGCCGATTAGGAACCTAAGGGTTATCGCATCCACTACAGGGGAATACGTTTCCTCATAATCAACTCCTGGGATTTGGGAAAACCCTTGTGCTACAAGTCGAGCCTTATATCGTACAATCTCATTCTTTTCATTTCTTTTTATTGCAAACACCCATTTATAACCCTACTGGTTTGACGTCTATGGGTGTTCGGACTACAGGTCCGAAAACATGTCGCTTTTCGAGCGAATTCAATTCGGCGTTTATGGCTTCTTGCCATCTTTGCCAATCATTTCTGTGCATGCACTCTTCTAAAGTTTTAGGTACGTAATCATTTTCATTGATTACATCTGTTGCTATAGCATATGCGAATATATCATCAACACGTGTTTTATTCCGGTTCCACATTGTACTATCTTGTACATAATTAATAGAGATCTCATTTCGTTCGGTACCGGTGTTTCTTCTGAAACTTCATTTTCCTCTGGATTCATAGTTCTCTCTTCTGGGACATTTACCTCTACCGGGGTTTCATTTATAATCTTTTGTGAGTTTTCACCAACTGTGTTACTTTGCTCTTTTCGTTTCCGTGGGTTTTTGTCTTTGGAACCGATTGGTCTCCCACGCTTTCGTTGTATAGTAATCGCTTCTGGGATTACTTCAATTCGAGCAGGTGCATTTGATGCTGGTACATGTGACTTTGTCACTCTATTCGTGTCTGTGAATGCATCCGGTAATTCATTCGCTATTCTTTGCAAATGTATAATCTTTTGGACTTCATATTCACATTGACCACTTCGGGGGTCGAGATTTGATAGCGATGATGCATTCCACGTTATTTCTTGTGTTACCAGTCTTTCTTTGTCCTTATCTCCCCCTAAGACTGGGAACATTGTTTCATCAAAATGACAGTCAACATACCGTGCTGTAAACATGTCTCCCGTCATTGGTTCTAAATATATAATTATGGATGGGGAGTTAAAACCAATATAGATACCCAGTCTTCTTTAGGGTCCCATTGTAGTACGTTGTGGTGGTGGTATTGGTACATATACCGCACAACCAAAAATTCTAAGGTGGGACAAACTTGGTTCTCGTCCGGAGACCAGTTGCAATGGGGAGTATTCGTGATCAGCAGTTGGTCTTAATCTAATCAGTGCAGCGGCATGAAAAATAGCATGACCCCATGCAGAAGATGGTAATTTACATCTCATTAAGAGTGGTATAGCGATTATTTGTAATTGTTTAATCAGAGATTCATCTAAACCGTTTTGTGTGTGAACATGAGGTACTGAATGTTCAACATTGATCCCAATTAACATACAATAGTCATTAAAAGCTTGAGATGTGAACTCTCCCGCATTATCCATCCGGATGTTTTTAATTTGATTATCGGGGAAATTGGCTCTCAATTGTATGATTTGAGCTAAAAGTCGGGCAAATGCTACATTTCGAGTAGCTAAAAGGCTCACATGTGACCACCTTGAGGGTGCGTCTATTAAGACCAAGAAATAGCAAAATGGTCCACACGGAGGATGAATAGGCCCACAAATATCCCCTTGGATTCTTTCTAAAAATGATGGGGTTTCATGTATCAATTTAGTTTGTGAGGGTCGAGTTATAAGTTTGCCGAGAGAGCATGTTGCACATGATAAGTCTTGTGGTAACAAAACTTTTAAGTTTTGCCCAGTTGCACTTTTGATTATTCGTCTCATCATTATGCTACCAGGGTGACCTAGACGGTCATGCCATATATTGAATGTGTCTTTATCTAACAACTTTTGGTTACTCACCATGTATGATTCGATAGGATTGATATTAGTACAATATAATCCAGAGGATAAGGCTTCTAATTGTTCAACAATTGTTTCTTGGCCATTTTTGTTTGAAGTAATTTGAAGATATTCAATATTATTTTCAGATATTGTTTTTAGGTGGTAACCATTTTTTCGAATATCTTTAAAGCTAAGTAAATTTCTTCTGGATTTACTAGAATATAATGCATTATCAATAGTTAATTGGTACCCGAAGATAATATTATGTGTGCTCTGTCGGAGCCTTCGATAAGGTTACTGACACCAGATATAGTACTAATCGGTGACTCCACCGGAGATAACTCAGAGAAAAATTTCATATCTTTGAGAATAGTGTTAGTACTACCGCTATCTACCAGACATTCATCACCAATAATAGCTCTACTGGAGCTAGGATGCATATTTCTTCAGGAAATAAATAATAAAAAAAACAAATAAATAAAAGTTAATGCAAAGAAGTAAAAATAAAACATTGCAAGAGTTTCAAACTAAACCAAATACCAAGGTCACAGTGTGAAAAGTAAAACATTAAAAGGTACGTTAAATATGTTTAAACATCATGAACATTTTCAATGAAATCACATGCATCCAAATGAACGTCTGATATCGTGGCTGAAGGTGCATTCTCAATCAGATTAGTTTCAGTATTCTTTCCTTTTTCTTTCATCATGCGTTGATATGCCTCAATGAGGTGTTTAGGGGTGTGACATGTGCGGGACCAATGATTTGACATTCCACATTTATAACAAATGTTGCTTTGGTTCCCGCTACTTTTCCCTTTCGAAGGTCGCCCCGTATTGTGTCGACTCGATTCACCACCGCTATGTTTAGTGTTCTGGGACTCCCGACGCCATGTATATCCCCGTCCTCGACCACGGCCACGACCTCTATAAGGGCCGCGGCCTCTACCTCTACCTCGACCGCTTTGATAATTGGCCACATTCGCTTCAGGGAATGGGCTTGCACCGACAGGTCACGATTGATGATTTTGTAGTAGGAGCTTGTTGTTTTGCTCTGCGACCAGAAGACATGATATCAATTCAGAATACTTAGTAAATTGACGTTCCCTGTATTGCTGCGACAGGAGCATATTTGAGGCATGGAACGTTGAGAAAGTTTTTTTCAAGCATGTCTTCATCGGTAATTTTCTCACCACATAATTTAAGTTCAGAGGTAATGCGGAACATAGCAGAATTATACTCACTGACGGTCTTAAAATCCTGTAGTCGTAAATGAAGCCATTCATAGCGGGCCTTGGGGAGTAAGACCAACTTCTGGTGGTCAAAACGTTCTTTTATGTTTGTCCATAATTCAAGAAGGTCCTCAACAGTTAGATATTCCCGCTTTAGATCTTCATGAAGATGATGGCGGAGGAATATCATGGCTTTCGCTTTATCTTGAGGTTTACTTTGATTACCATCAATAATTGTCTCCCCCAAATTATTTGCCGTCAAATGAATTTTAACATCAAGAGTCCATGGGAGGTAGTTGTTACCCAAGATGTCAAGTGCGGTTAATTCAAGTTTTGATAAGTTCAACATATTTTCTACAAATGAAAGAATAAGGCATTTAAAAACAAGTCTTCAAATGAAAAGTATATTGTATGAGAACTTCGGGTTCTCTTTTGCTAGAACTGCAGGTTCTAAATTTTACGTCGTTTTAATAATAGAGTAGAAAATGAGATACTCTCGTATGATTTCCTATTGTAAATATAAATTGTGTTTTGATAATTTAATTAAATATTTAAATATAACAAAATATATGAAACTTTGTGAAATTGAAAATATTCAAATAATTAAAGTGTTTTGCTTTTAAAAGTGATTTTCAACTTTCCATATACGTCAACTTAAATATAATATGATTAGATATGGGAAGATATTATATTAAACTTGGGTGAACAGCTGTATTCCATTTCTTCTTCTTATACACACTATAAGCAACCCTAACTTTTTTTTCAATTGTTTATTTCTTCTTGTGTTTCAAGATAATTCGTCTCATCAACCCATCATTTGTTCTATCTTTAATTATACAAGCATGCTCCATATACATACATACACGATTAGTGTTTTGTAGATCTAACAAGAATGAAAAATTACTGAAAAAGTCAAGATCTGGTAGTTATCACCCTGGTAGTTACCCTCACAAAAAAAAAATCGAAAACGAAATCCCTTAGAGTTAGAGTAACCAGATTGCGGGTATCATCGGATGCACCACCGTTACGGCGATTTCTCCAGAAACAAGTTCCCGATGTTGCTAGGTCTTCCGGTGGCGGCGATGGTTAAGAAAAAGGGAAACCGGTAGAGGACTTGCGGTTTTGTGTTTGTGTACTATGAAGGTATGGTTTTGGTTTGATTTCCTCAAAAAATTGGAAACATCAAATAGAGACAAACGAAAAAAAAAATGTAATTTTGATTCTTTGTATTCGATTCTTAAAGATGTTAAAGGATTGTGATATTTACGATTTCGTTTCTATCCTAATTCAAAAGCAGGGCAATCCTAATTTGTTCTAAAGTTCAAAAGAAAAATTGCAAAAAAATTAATATAGTACCCGGATTATGCCGATTGCCGATTGATGTCTGGTGGAGAGCACTCGTGCTGATAAGACTGGGAACATTGTTTCATCAAAATGACAGTCAACATATCGTGCTGATAACGTGATAAAAACCAAAGAGTAATAGAGATAAAATTAAATTCTTCATTATTCAACATTACAATATATAGATGAACATAGCTATAAACCCTAAAGCCCATAAGTAATGGGTTGGGCCTAAAATGTCTGGTTTATAACAGATATTGCATCCTTTCGAAGTCTTTAGATATTAGTATTTTAAGGTGACTTGTTTTTATATCGAAAATCATAAGTTGTTAATTATATAACCATACAAATTCAAAGGGCATGTACATGTACAATGGTTTTTGTTTTGGAATAGTTATTTTGGGAATTTGGGTGGTGGCACCAATAGGTGGATGCCATGGCATCCTTTATTTTTTTTGTTTTTAATGTTTTTTTTAACAAGCTTCAATTATATACATTTACAATTTTAGGTAAGTGCTATGATGGAAGGAGCCTTCTATTCTAGACGCTTGCACGTGAGTTCGAGTCTCTTTTTCAGCGATTTTCCAGTCTTTTATTTTATGGCCAAACTAAATATTTGTAGGAATCAACCCCAAATATATTGTGATAGTAATCAAAAACCAAGTTGTAACCATTTGAGCTTTGTGGGCTTTTTTCTCTATAAGCCAAACCTTCGTTTAGTATAAATTTGTAGGATTTTCAAAACATGGTTTTATAAACTTAAACATACTTTTTTAATGGGTTAATGGATTTAAACACCCCCAACTATGGCCATTTGGCCGATGGCACTCTCAACTTTCACTTTGGCTCACACCACTCCTAACTTAACACTTGGGTTGCTGTGTCACCCCGTCGTTAAATAAACACTAACTGGGTTAGCTCTTTTTGCTGACGTGGCCAATATTTGCTGATGTGGCATGCTGATGGATCCAATATACACACATGCTGCTGATGTGGCACTGTATTTAAAAAACCATACCAAATAACACAACCAAACAACACATACATCTCAATCTCCCTCTCTTCTCGATGATGTGTGACCGGCACTACCCCGACCGACTCCGGCAGCCGGTTTGTCATGTTTCAACAAAGGATCACAACCACTTTAAATAACAAGAAGCAGTTTCGCCGCTAGACCGATATCCGCCGCAAGACCAATCACTCACCAATCAACCCACAAATCTGCCCAATTCAACCCATCAACTAATAATGTCATGTTCATCATCATCGACATCTGAAGAAGATGAAGATTTCGATTCCTACCGGAAATGTGGCTACCTGCAAAAGAGGACGATTTCGATTTCGACAATCGACATCTGAAGAAGATGAAGATTTCGTTTAACAGATCTGGAGCGCTGAAGCGGTAGCCGGAGCTGTTGAACGTAGATCCGCCGATTTTAGTGCCGTAACTGTGTTGTAAAGTGTAACCGTTGAACGGCCATACACCGGATTGTAATAAACGGTCACGAAACGCAAGTTGCGACCACTGTAACTCCGGTTGAAACACGATTAGGTTTTCGATCCACTGAAAGGACCGTTCGATCAGATCTAGATCCCAATCGATGCTGGAACGGTTGTAGAATTTGTCATCGGCACGGCTGTAGAATCCGGCGTTGATGGTACCGCCGCCGAGGATGATGTAGTCAAATGAGAGATTTACATAAATGAAGTGAAACTAGAGAGAGAGTATGCTTACTTTGAGATAAGTTGCCTGAAATTAGAGAAAAGATGATGATGAATGTGAAGCAGAAGATGATGATTGACACCATTAATGGTGGAAATTAGAGAAATGCATGAATCTGGATGACAAAGATGATGAATCTGCTGTTAGGGGTTTTAAGGGATTTTAAAGATGATGAATCAGGGGAACTTACACGTCATACATGCCACATCAGATTAAAAATGACACGTAGGCTAATTTTCCTAACTAGGTTAGTGTTTATTTAACGAGGGGATGCCATGACAATCGATGTGTTAAGTTGGTAGTGGTGTGAGCCAAAGTGAAAGTTGAGAGTGCCATCGGCCAAATGGCCATAGTTGGGGGTGTTTAAATCCATTAACCCTTTTTTAATCACATTATTTTAATAAATACATTTTATAAGAAATTCCATGGATGTTTAATGAACCATAACAAAGCATTATTTCTTTAATAACTTTTTTAAAGATGTTTAATAAACCATAACAAAGCATTATTTCTTTAATAACTTTTTTTCCAAGTAAAAGACCTTACGCGTCACATACCATCCGATGTAAATTTCTTTTGATGGTTTTCAATCGATATAACATAACCAATACCAACCGAAATCCTACAGAGTATGTGCAATCGGATGGCATCGTAACCGAAGCCCCGCTGCGTAGCGCGGGTGTTTTTCTAGTTGGTAAATAAAATGTTGTAAGAGATGATATTATAATACTATAGTCTATAT
>JARYGA010041279.1:0-64926 GCA_030545235.1 Helianthus tuberosus
TGTGATAACTGTTATTGTAGGAGAATTCAATCAATTGAAGATGTGAATCCCAACTACCACCAAAATCGATCACACAAGCTCTAAGCATATCCTCCAGAGTCTGGATTGTTCAAAGGAACACCATGTCGAGCTACAATTTCATCCACATAGATTTTAGCAAGTCTGTCAGCAGGAAAATCCTCACGGATTGGCAAGAAATGTGCTGACTTAGTAAGACGATCAACGACTACCCAAATGGCATCATGACCTTTCTTTGTACGCAGAAGTTTAGTAATGAGATCCATAGTAATGTTTTCCCATTTCCAAACTGGGATCTCCGGTTGCACCAATAAACCCGAAGGACACTGATGTTCAGCCTTAACCTTAAGACAAGTAAGGCATTTTGATACATATAAGGCAATGTCTTTCTTCATACCAGGCCACCAATAGTGAATATGAAGATCCTTATACATCTTATCTGAGCCCGGATGAATAGAATAACGAGACTTATGGGCTTCATCCATAAGCAAGGTACGAAGATCATCCTGGCTTGGGACCCACAAACGGTCCATGAAGTAATATGATCCATTGTCCTTCAGTTCAAGAGCAGGTGTTATGTGATAGGGAAATTCCTTATCCATCAAACCTTGTGAAACACAAGATTGTTGAGCCTGAGAAATGCGTGCTTGAATATCGGATCGAGCTTGAATAACAGATTGAACACGTACATAATGAAGCTTAGTACGTTCCTTACGACTCAATGCATCAGCTACGACATTCGCCTTACCTGGATGGTAGCGAATTTCGCAGTCATAGTCGTTTAAAAGCTCAACCCAACGTCGTTGCCTCATGTTGTGTTCTTTCTGATTGAAGATATGCTGAAGACTTTTGTGGTCCGTGAAAACCACACATTTTGTACCGTACAAATAGTGTCTCCAGATCTTTAGAGCAAAAACAACTGCACCCAACTCAAGATCATGAGTGGTGTAGTTCTTCTCATGAATTTTCAACTGCCTCGATGCATAGGCTATGACTTTGTTCCTTTGCATCAGAACACAACCAAGACCCAATTTCGATGCATTACAATACACGACAAAATCATCGTCACCCTCAGGCAATGATAGAACAGGCGCATCGCAAAGCTTCTGTTTCAAGTGTTGAAAAGCTTCCTCTTGTTTGAATCCCCAATCAAAGGGTTTGTTCTTCTGAGTTAGAGCAGTTAAAGGAACTGCAATCTTTGAGAAGTTTTCAATTAAGCGGCGGTAATAACCCGCTAGACCAAGAAAAGAACGAACTTCAGTAGGAGTAGAAGGTGTATCCCAATCCTTAATCGCACTGATATTGGAGGGATCTACATGGATACCTTGTTCGTTGATAATATGCCCCAAAAATTGAACTTCTTTAAGCCAAAATTCGCACTTGGAGAATTTGGCGAAAAGTTGCTCTTTCTTTAGGAGTTCTAGGGTAAGACGAAGATGTTGCTCGTGGTCAGCTTGCGTCTTAGAGTATATCAAGATGTCATCAATAAAAACAATGACGAACTGATCCAAATAAGGCTTGCAGACCCTATTCATTAAGTCCATGAAAACAGTAGGAGCATTAGTCAAACCGAATGGCATGACTGTGAACTCATAATGCCCATACCGAGTACGGAACGCTGTCTTGGGAATGCCTTCTTCATGCACCCGAAGTTGATGATATCCGGAACGTAGATCAATCTTCGAAAAATAAGAAGCGCCCTGTAACTGATCAAAGAGGTCGTCTATGCATGGTAGGGGATATCGATTCTTGATGGTAAGCTTGTTAAGCTCACGATAATCGATACACATCCTAAAGGATCCATCCTTCTTCTTGACAAAAAGAACGGGAGCACCCCAGGGTGAAAAGCTAGGACGGATAAAACCTTTGTCAGAGAGCTCCTGAAGCTGCTTAGACAACTCTTGCATCTCAGACGGTGCAAGACGATATGGAGCTCTGGCAATGGGATTTGCACCAGGTACGAGATCAATGCGGAACTCGACTTGGCGTGCTGGAGGTAGACCAGGTAAATCTTCAGGGAAAACTTCAGAATAATCCCGAACGACAGGAATATCTGAAATAGACTTACCCTTGTCTTTATCTTCTATAACATGTGCTAAGAAAGCCACATAGTTCTTCCGCAGATATTTCCGAGCTTTAAAACAAGACATGAGTTTGAGGCCACCAGACGGTTTCTCACCTTGAACCTGTAGGATCTCGCCTGTCGACAGCGGCACACGAACAATCTTCTCAGAACAAACTATCTCTGCGCGATGCTTGGATAACCAATCCATTCCCACAATAACGTCGAAGCTTCCAAGTTGCATTGGCGTGAGGTCGATAGGAAAAAGATGGTCGTTAAGGTTCAACTGGCAGTTGCGAAGAACAGAATCAAGAACAATGGGTTCACCACTAGCAACTTCTACTGTCAAAGGTTTACCTAGTTTCGTTCTAGACACGCGAAGCATTTGCTCAAAAGACAATGACACAAAACTCTTATCGGCACCCGAATCAAAGAGAACAGATGCAGGCTGATTATTAATAAAGAACGTACCGTTCACCACTTCATTGTCTTCCTGCGCCTCTTGAGCATTCATGTTAAAGGCTCGGCCTTGAGCCGGAGCCTGATTCTGGTTTGGATTCTGATTCTGGTTGGCTAGCCTTGGGCATCGGTTTCTGTAGTGGGTCAGATCCCCACAGTTATAACAAGCACCTGGTGGGTATTGTGGTCGTGCAGCTTGACCCTGTTGTTGAGCAGGAGGATGAGCAACTTGTTGAGCCGGGTTCTGAACTGCCCGGTTCTGAGCAAACCGACAAACATCGGCAAGATGACCTGACTTCCCACAATTAGTACAGAAACGGCACTGATGTTGCGGCTGATGGTGACTGTTGCATCTGTTGCACAAAGGTGCATTCCCTGAATAGGGTTTCTTCACTGGAGGCTGTGCGGGTTGGTTGGGAGCTGCCTGGTTAGCTTGGGCAGTGACAGCATAGTTTTGGGAAGCCTTACGCTTCCTTGACCCTCTCGAAGAACCAGAGTTCTTTCCATTCTTGTTTTGACCTTTCTTGCTATCTTCTTTGTCAGCCGACTGCTTCTTTCCCTTGTCACCCTTCCTGTGTAACTTATTCTTCCGAATCTGCGACTCAGTCAATGTCGCTGATAACTCGATCGCCTGACGGAGTGTGGCAGAGTTACTACCAGTAAGGATGTCTTGTACCGAGTCAGGTAGGCCATCGATGTATCTTTCGATAGCCTTGTCGAGTGGGGTAACCATAGTCGGGCAAAGCAGACTCAACTCCTCAAACCTATCAGTATACGCCCGATGCTCACCACTATCTTGCTTCAAAACATCAAACTCTTTCTCCAACGCTCGCTGTTCATGGCGAGGACAGAATTCCCTCATCATAAGGGCTCTAAGTTCAGCCCATGTCTGTGCGAGAGCAACTTCTGCACCTCGGTCTCTCATTACCCCATTCCACCATGTAAGAGCCCTCTTCTGAAACACGCTCGAAGAAAACTCGACCTTGCGATTATCCGGGCACTGCACGTGGCGAAAAGTATTCTCAATGCTCTCGAACCACTGAAGAAGCCCAGTTGCTCCTTCAGAACCACTAAACTTGAGTGGTTTAGCCTGGTTAAAATCCTTGTATTTGCATGGAACATTGTTGTTGTTGTTGGCCTGGTTCCATTGAGCAAAGAGATTTGGAAATTGAGCAGCCATCTGCTGCGCAATGATTTCTGCCAGTTCGGCAGTCGCTATCTGGTTCTCGCGTCGAGGAGGCATTCTAAAAGAGGAAAACATGAAAGGAAACGAGTGAGATGATTGGATAAAGAGAATGAGATGAAACAAAATCAACAAAAGCAAAGATGGTGGTCATTTATCCGCATTACCAAGCAAACAAGAGCTGGATACGACACTGAAAGGCTTCAAGAAGTGGCTTATTTTATTAATTAAAACAAATTAAGAAATATTGTTTTATAATCAAATTAAAGCTACCTTTATAAAACATGGGTTTATCCCATATATATTTAATAAATAAAATCCGGTGTTTCTAAACTCTGATATTTTTCCTAACTCACGGTCCTGATGAAATTTCCGCTGCAATGTTTTATAAAATTAATCACCGGTACCGCTGGACTGTTCACAGCACCCGATTCCGTCCAGGGTGGGTCGGGGGTCGTGACAGAAGGTGGTATCAGAGCCACTTGTTTAAGCTATTTAGGTGTTCTTTTAATACCTAAACTTAAACAATAAAGTTAGGAAACTGATATAAATTAACATATGTGTTATATATGAATATATATATGTTAATATGCACAGATAATATCCTGGAAGTATTGTTTTGTTTTCTGTGATATTAATAAGTGAAAATGTTTGCAATTCAGATGTCGAATGAAGTACCACATAATTCAGAAGTTCATGCTAATAATGAAAATCCTTTGGATAAAAATGCTATAGAAAATCTAATAGCTCAAGGAATAGCTAATGCTTTACCTTTAATAATTAAAGCTGTTAAAAATACCGTAGAACCTACCAAAGTTGTGAGTAGCAAGCATACTCGTGACGATGGTTTTAGCCATAGTATCAATGGAGGTAATGATGATATTATCAAAACCCCATTTCCCAAGAAAAAGAAGGCGATGACTATCGGGTGTACCTACAAAGAATTTCTAGCTTGTAAACCAACTGAGTTCGCAGGCAGTGAAGGAGCCACGGCTGCTCTGCGATGGTTAGAAAAGACGGAAGTTGTTCTTACAATCAGCAAATGTGCCGAAGAAGATAAGGTGATGTATGCATCTAACCTCTTTAAGGAAGAAGCCTTAGAATGGTGGAATACAATTCTTCAGGCAAAAGGAAGCGACATGGCTTATATTTGCATGGAACATTGTTGTTGTTGTTGGCCTGGTTACATTGAGCAAAGAGATTTGGAAATTGAGCAGCCATCTACTGCGCAATGATTTCTGCCAGTTCGGCAGTCGCTATCTGGTTCTCGCGTCGAGGAGGCATTCTAAAAGAGGAAAACATGAAAGGAAACGAGTGAGATGATTGGATGAAGAGAATGAGATGAAACAAAATCAACAAAAGCAAAGATGGTGGTCATTTGTCCGCATTACCAAGCAAACAAACGACACACAGTGACTAATCAAAGTAAATGGATCAAAAATAATGTATCTCGAAGACATGCTCGCCTATAAGTGAACACTCATCCCAGGAATTCCCAGGTAAGCACAACTGGTCTCGCGTCTGATGAGATATATACGAAGTGCTTGCCTAGACAGAAAACCCAGAATACAGGCATTCACCCTTCCAGTTTGCACGTGTTCACATTATTTAAAACCCAAAACCTTGACGAGATTTTGAAAATTTGAAGGCACAAGGCCAAAAATTTTAGTTAAACAGGAAGGGTTCAAAACCTTACAAAAGAGGGTTCAAAACCATGTAATAAATCATTCAAAAACAGATGATTGTTTTTTTAAAAAAATCGTTTCGGAAAATTTGGTTCTTGTTTTGATAATCACCTAAGGATAGGTGAGGTACATGTTTTAAGATCTAAACACAAGATAACTTGTGTTAGGGTCCTAGAAAGGTTATAGTCTAGGTCAAAGCATTACTAATAACCTAATTCCCTATAACCATTGGCTCTGATACCAACTCTTCTGTCACACCCCGACCACGTATAACATACAAAACGTGGCGGAAACGTCGGGGAGTGTTGTAACAGAATTATTGTTTCACAACCATGGCATACAAAGTTATATTTTATTTATTAAACAAGAGTGTTACATTGTCTTAAACAGGAAACAAATAGTTTATAACATAATTAAACAAGTCTATCTCCATTTTTAGTCTCTAAGGCACAGGTCCGCCCTAGTGTCACGATCAACATCCTACGGAAAAGCTCCTGAAAACACATGTGAAAATAGGTACGTCAGCATAAAAATGCCTGTGAGATACATAGGTTTATGAAAATAAGGTTCATGACTTATGTTTAAGAAAATGTTTAGTCATGAACCCCGTACTTTGCTTTGTCTTGTAAATCATTTGAAAAACGATAAGATCAGATGATATGTATAAATTATTGTAAGGTTAAATGAATAACCAAGAAAAATGAGTTTGTATAAGATAAGTTGTTTATGTAAATCAATGTCTTGTGAAAATAAGTTGTTTATGTAAAACGTAATATGTCAAATATTGAAATGATTTAAGTAACGCTACGACATGTAATATCATACAAACACTTGTTTATAGGAAGTACCAGCGGCGTATCCACCATGTTTGTATCATATTACACACACATCGTTACTCAAATCACTTACTCAAACCAACCATCAATGTAATTTGATTATGTATAAATGAATTGTCATGTGTTAATGTGTAAACCATACCGAAATGTTTATGTCCAATGTAAACCACCAACTATGTATATCAATGTCATAATGTTTATGTTTAATGTAGATCATGTAATGTGTAACCAAAAATGTCATGTACGGTAAGTGAAATATATCAACTAAACCATATGTATAATGCACAAAAACAAGGTATTGAAGTAAAACACAGTTTAAATCAAAGTTATGTTTTGTGTAACAAATGCATGCTATACTGATACAAACATTTATGCGGTATTGTTATAATGCATACATCCAAGCCTTGAGACTGTGGCGATAAACCCTTAAACAAATTAAAGGTTTATCTAAGTTATGTATATCGAATTCGGTCATTCCTTCCAATCCAAACAAACCCAGGATTTCAGGAACGGGAGTTGTCAATTCCTATGGTACCACTACCTACTAACGAATGGCGTGATCAATGTTAATGAATGTATTGTTCCATTGTAAACAAACCAAATGTCATACCCAAAATGTAAGCATGTGAAAACGATGCACTAAGTATGTAATCAAATGAACATACGTAGCGTGAAATGTAATGTAAAACGATGTACTAAGTAATGCACACAATGGGCACACGTAGCATGAAATGTAATGTAAAACGATGTACTGAATACGCACACAATGGGCATACATAGCATGAAATGTAATGAAATCATGTACTATAATGTACTAACGAACATAGCAGGTGTATGATGTGAAAACATGAAAGCATGAAAGTAACAAGTAGGCACATGTGTTCCACCCCAAAACGTTTGGAAAACAGTAAAAGAGGGGTCTATGTACTCACTTGAGATTGTTCAGTAGTCCTAAGATAACCACCAAGCAATGCTAGAGATCTCGGAATCAAACGGCACCTAATATAGGTAACTATGTTAATAAACCGGACCTAAATCGGAAGATCGGGTAGCATGAGGGTTTGTAAACCAAACGAGTATGGAGACTCGTGTAGTATGGTTCAACAAAGCCTACATACTAATTGAAACCTAACATAATTGTTTACGACCCATTACGACCCGTTTAGGTAGCTTATGCTACTTTAACGCGTCGTTCGCGTGAAACGCGTTCGGACCGCCTAACTAGCCCTATGATAAGTGTTATATGCCTAAACATGTTACATAATCAGTTATGTGATAAAAGTTTAGGTTACATATGCTTAATTACCAATTATGCATGAAAAGGGTATTCTGGTAATTTACCTAAGGCATATAAACTACCTATCATACAACTACTTAAACGATGTGACCATAAGGTATAACCTCGGAAGGTTATTCCCTATACACTATGGTCACCTAATGTATTTGGTCGGATCCTAATGATCGACCAAATGGGTCGGGTTCGAGGTATAAGCGATTTATTAGATCGCTTACCCTACGACCCTAGACAACGTGGTAATCAGTAGGCATAGTCCCAAGGGACTATAACCATCATGATTACAATCACGTTGCGAAGTTCAAACGAACTTCGCATTGACCATAAGCTGGTCAACGCTGAAAGTCAAACAAAGTTTGACTTTCTGACTCGAAAAGCAATAAAATAAAGAAAAGAACGAAAGAATACTTACGAAGGGTCCCCGAATGCTAATCTCGATCCGAGAATCTCAGGTATGAAACAATGGTTTCAACTTAGAGTTTCTAAGATCAAAATTCTAGTGGTTTTTGAAGTTGTGGGGTGGGGTATTTATAGTTTTCAGGTAACCGTTAAGATCATTTCATGGAAACCGTGCTTTAATCGCATCCGTACAAGTGTCGGAACCTTATGGTAGCTAAAAGTGATCCTTATCATCTGACTAAGCAATTGAGAATGTGTGGGTGAGGATCAAACAGCTGCAATCTGCTGTTAAATGCAGTTAATCTGGTCTGATAGTCAGACGCGGCCCGCTTCAGGATCAGACAATTATAATGCGGGCCGCCTGGCCTGCCTGATCAGCCAACATGTTTCAGAAATGACAGTTTCAGTCCCTGCACGTGTTTAAGGCCATTTCCAACACTTCTAAGGCCCTTAAAGCCAACTTTAAGGCCCTAAAATGATGCCTAAACATTTTGGACATGAAACATGCTCAAAAATATGCCGGATGTTGGTTCGTTTGGTCGTACGAACGCGATGTGCGCTTAATTACGACGGAATGCGCATAAGCACGAAAAACGATCCAAATGACGCAACGAATGGATTTTTCTTAAGCCAAACACTAAAGCATAATATAATCATGATTACATAAATTTTTGGATGTTCGGATGTATTCAGAACGTAAGTTATGCGCAAAAGTGCAAACTTGTGCACTTTTTGACACTTTTAGTCCCTGAATGACCCAAAAGTTTATTTTAGCATACCGAACCCCTCAAAGCCTATTTCTAAGCTATGTAAAGGATATTTATGGTATGTTTAACTTATGGTCATGTTCCGGAATGTCTGTTACAGTTCAAATTGGCATACTTTCGCAGTTTGTCAAGTTTAGTCCCTGTAGGCGAATTAACTTGTTTTTGCCATACCAAAGCCTTTAAAACTTATTTCTAAGTTATGTAAAGGTTATTTAAGGTATGTTAAGTATATGTTGATGTTCCAGAGTATTTGTCACATTAAACTGGGTACGTTTACGCATCAGTTTGCGTATAACTCTCCAGAAAGCGATGTAGAGTTTGCAATTGAACAAATGTCAAAACATGAAAAATGTAAAACACAACCAAACAAACATTGGGATCAAATAACATTGTTTTATTGATAACAGAACTATTCATAATGATTAGAAGCACAGATGTTACAATTGGAGCAACCTATCTGCAGAAGCTGTAACAAAAAGCATTCAGGAAGATGCCGTTTTAGGAAAACATCCTACTGTGACTTCTGCAAGATGACCGGACATATAGAGGAAGAGTGTAGAAGGAAAACTAATGTTTGTTTCAATTGCGGAGAAACAGGACACATTAAACCATATTGCCCTAAACTAACCAAAGTACTCGACAACAAGGCCAGAACAACAGATGGAGCTAAGAAGAACGCGCAAGCATTCGTACTTACTACGCAAGAAGCAGAAATGATTCCAGACGTAATCGCTGATACATAAGTTAAGTTATTATTTGACCCTAGTACAAATAAAAGTTTATAAATAAATACATTCTGTCAAGTACTTCATCTATTCAAAACCATAACAGAATTGTTTGGTCTTCACTTTCACTGAATCATTCATTTGGTCACGATCACTTTGCGGTGACGTTTTCACAAAATTTGAAGCTTGTGCTAATCTCGTTGCATATGGGTTTAATTATTTATTCATATTGAATCCGTTTTCTTGGTCTATTCTATAAAATCAATCTTAACACAATCATGTGCTAAGATAATGATACACAAATTCATTTCATATATTCAGTGTATCTCTTAATAATTTTTATATCAACAATTGAGCGTTTCGTAATCTTTATTGCTTTATCATATTTGATCGAAAAACATTATTCAATTATTTCGATTTCAATCCTACTAGATTTATTTGAATCATTCGGACTTACTTCATTTGATTTAAAGCATGGTGAAACTCATTTCATTCACCGCTATTATTTCCAATTATTATGACACCTTGTGGTGGCATTTTCTTTAATTTGAATCTTGAGATAATCTCATTTTCACTCCTGATGAACGAATTTTAATTGGTTCATTATCTTAAACAGTCTTAATACAATTATGTGTTAAGATAAGAGTACACAAATTCATATTATATTCCGGTGTACTTCTTAACGTTTTTTTGCATCATTTATCGAAAATTCTATAATATTCATTTGGTCTTATCATTTGAAAATCCTATTCGAACTGAATATCCAAATTTACTTCATTAAAGCTTTCAGTTGATTTCACAGTGAAATTGTTCGGGCACCGTAATTATTGAATTATTTCAATCCTTACGACACCTTGCGGCGTCGTTATAAACTTGTAGCTTGGGCTAATCATAAGCATACGAATCATTCAAAATCACGTATGTATTTCGTTTGACTCATCATTTGAAAGTAGTCTTGATGCAATTATGTATTAAGACAATGATACACTAAATTCTATTGTATTTCGGTGTATCCTTGCAATTTAATAAATGTCAACATTGATTTTTCTCTTGTTATGATTCGATCGTTGACAATTATTTTCATGTTTCTATTTCATTTTGAACTTGTTGATTCTGAGTCTTCTTCAGTTGCCAATCAAAGTAAGCTTTCTTTTGACAAAAGAATTTTTATTGATTCTAAAAGTTCTTCATATTCATTCTAAATATCTATTTGATCATATATCTTTTGGCTTGAAAATAGTCACATTGGAAATTATATCATTTCATCTCATCCGTTTGACATCGATTTCTTGAATTAAACCTTTGAATTCTACTTATGATACAACTAGTATTCACAAAATTTGATATTTCAATTCTGTGTCATCTACCTTAATATTATTGACTAGAATATGACATAAGTCTAAAAGAAATATCGTAAAGCAAATCTCGAGGACGAGATTTTAATAAGGTGGGGAGAATGTAACAACCCTCATTAAAAGTCCTATTTATTTTATTATTTTATTCAATAGGAAACCCTAATTAAGACACACAAGTGATTCTGCACAAACCCTAAAAATTTCAGAACAATCAGAATCAGGATCAGGGCCCCTAAAACTTAGGGGGGCATTCCCTACTTGATGATTATCCTTATAAATTATTATAAAAATTTTATTTTCTAGAATCGTCGACTCAGCAAAGCTAGAAACACACGCGGCAAGCCTATAGCGAAAACGTGTCCCTTACGGACCGTAAGGGATGAGTCTTACGGTCCGTAAGCCAGGTCATTTTCATGTATAAATAGCAGCGGTTGGCACTTGATTTCTGGTGTTCGTTCGACGATAAAATTCGACTCTGGCACGGAGTTATCGTCTGATTACTATCAAAAACACTAATTAGTATAGGGGGTGCTGCTACAAACAGGGTATTAACTCGATCGCTGCTACGATTCAATGTCCGATCGATTAAACTATCCAATGGATGTTTAAGTGCCGCTCAAATTGAGTTTATACTTTGTTATTCATCGTGATTTCAACTTGAATGTTTGAGTGATGTTCGAAATCGGACTATACTCTTTCATTCGTTGTGAATCCGCTGAATTGTTAAGTATTGCACTTTGTCATTCGTTGTGAGGGTTTTATCTCGTGAGTAATCGTAAATGTTGTATTAGTTATGTACCTAGTTTGTATGCACTAGGTTACCAGGCTAAGAAATAGGCTAAGCTCTGCTCAAATTAAATCTGCAATATATCAAGCATTGTCTGTAGACTAAGCTTTGGCCGTAGAAATCTGCAAAGTGAGTTCATTTCTCTTTTCTCACAGTTTGTGAGTCCACTCTATTTTCTCACAGTTTTATCACCTTTTTGTGATATAATTATACTTACAAAGGCTTTTCAAAATCCTAAAATGTTTATCAGTTATGCTTACAGTAATTAAGTTTTTATATTCTATAATAACTGCCAGTATGAAAGGTTTTATACATTATTTGATTCTTGTTACTATTTACCAGAAAGTTAGTCAATATTAGCATAATCACAATCACAGTGGGAATTATGCCCAGTAGCTATAATCAATAACTAATATTATTTTAACATTAAATTATTAATTAATTTAATGTATGTTTGAGATAAATCTAAATGGTGTATACCATAATAAAATAGTCAATTATAATATATTCCACTATACGAAGATTATATTTTTAGTCACGTTAATATATCAAATAATGATATTACAATTATTTGATTAACATATTATATTTGATAAGTTATAGTAGTTTGACATAAAATGATATATGTTATTCTCTGGATTAAATGGTTTTGTGCCATAAGTAATATATTTAACAAATTAATGTCACGGGATACAATTAAGTCTAGAGTCACTAGTTGAGAGAATGATCAACAGTGACATGTCCAAAGACACTAGTTGAAAGAATGATCAACAGTGTTATGAATAGAATCACTAGTTGAAAGAATGATCAACAGTGTTATGAATAAAATCACTAGTTGAAAGAATGATCAACAGTGATATGACCAGATTCACTAGTTGAAAGAATGATCAACAGTGATACGATTACCGTCACAGGAATCGCCTAGTGACAGATAAATTGAAATATAGTAAAATAGAATTGTTTGATAAATTAACTATTGGACTAAAGTGAGCCAATAATTGATATGATTACTGTCACATTGGAACTGTCATCAATTGACAAATACTGATTTAGTTGGGTAAATATAAACAAATATAAAAACCTTAATGCTGTAAGGTATAACAATATATTTTATAAAAATGGAATGAATTCACTCAGTATTTCCGCTGACAAAACCTTTTTCAAACATTTTTCAGGTAATTACAGTAGATTGGAATAAGAGCTGGATACGACACTGAAAGGCTTCAAGAAGTGGCTTATTTTATTAATTAAAACAAATTAAGAAATATTGTTTTATAATCAAATTAAAGCTACCTTTATAAAACATGGGTTTATCCCATATATATTTAATAAATAAAATCCGGTGTTTCTAAACTCTGATATTTTTCCTAACTCACGGTCCTGATGAAATTTCCGCTGCAATGTTTTATAAAATTAATCACCGGTACCGCTGGACTGTTCACGGCACCCGATTCCGTCCAGGGTGGGTCGGGGGTCGTGACATAGTACATCAGTGGACTGTCACAGTACGCTAAAGAAATGGAAAGTTTAAATGTGTTAAACGATCTCACCGTGGATGTGTCGGTAGATTTTTATACATTTAGTAAATTTTTCGGGATATAAACATAAATTCAAACTTGCTTATTTCGTGGGGAACACTACTTGGATATATAGGTAACCCCTGAAATCTCGTTTGAAAGGTCTCATAATCTGATATACTAGGTTTTTATACTCAGTGATATCTGGGGTATTATTCCAGGACTTCTGCTGAACGGTAGTTCTGACCTAGTCTTCGAATAATACTTTCTGCAAATGCTTGAAACACAGCATTACCCTCAGCATATATGATAAGACAATAAAATTGCTTAGCAATGCTGTTGTAAAAAAGATCCTCTAAAGGGGACACACCCACAAGTTGAGTCATGATCTCTCTGCTGAACGGTAGTTCTGACCTGAGCTCTCATGATTCTTCATAATTTATTAACCCCTTACAGATATCATTTGTGTTATAATTGCCTGTAAGACTGAATATTGGGATCTGGATACGGGAGTATATTCAAGAGGTGGGACACATGAATGAGTTTAAGTTCTTAATACACCTAATTCGTATCCTGAATCAGTTGAACTTTGTATGAAAATTTAAGTGGATCAGTATATCGACAATCTAAGTGAATTGTTTAATTCTTAATGTGTAACTAAGCTCAACGGTATTTGTGATTTGTCATAAACTGATATGATCCTCTGACGCAAACTCAAACAAAAATATTGTTTGTAAATATGTGTGTACATATTTCTTTACTACTTTATGTTTTCAGAAAATACAAAAAAGATTTTTGATTCTGCTTTATTTTCGACAACCGATGTTTGGGAAGCTGAGTTTCAAAATCTGAGTATGTTGATTGTGTTTCTGAAAATAAAACAAGTTCATTAATTTGAAACTTGATTTTAAAATAAAAATCAAAAACAGTTTGTGATATCTCCAAGGTCATTAAGTTGGACTTGGATGATTAACTGTGAGGGATTTGGATGCTTTTACTGTAAAAATCTGTAAAAGAGCTAGTTTCCGATCCGGTTCGTTGAAACTACTAAATCTTTGAAGATTGTTGATAGGGGGAGAGTATCAAGTATTCCTGGATATATTCATATTATTATATCTTAGTCCCAGGATCTTGATTTAGAAAGTTTAATAGAGCCAGGTTACGATACCTGGACAACTGAAAATGTTTTCACTGTAAAATGTTTTACTTATAAATGTTTGAGGATTGCAGATTCCAGACTACGATCCTGACAGCCGAGTCTAAGGGGGAGTCTGAAGACGAGCTCAACAAAAGGGGGAGAGTGCATTCAAGAAGCTACGTAACTATCCCAGAGGAGCTTGTAACCGGAAAGCCAGGTGTCGATCCCAAAGCACGGAAGCTTGACGACAGGGGGAGCCTGAAGAGTCTACTGAAAGGAAGGAGCTGGAGCTGAAGACAGATCCACGGGGATTATGTTCGAGCTAGAGAGAGAAAGACCTAAAGCTACGAGTCTGACTAAATGTTTGAGATTGACTGCGGCAATATCCAAGGGGGAGTCTGTTAGTGCAGTATGTCTATCGCCTCCGTCATCTCAAGACCGTAGCTGAAACAGTTTATTTCTAGTGCTTATATTGTAATAGTTAGAAATATCTAGAAAAAGGCAAGGTGGCAATATTGTAAATAAGAGGAAAGCTCTTATAAGCCTTGGCCTATAAATAGATGCTTTAGGGTTTCATTTAGGAACTTTTGGCCATTTGTGACTTGGAGAGCTCTAGTGTTAGAGAGAGAAACTAGAGAGAGAAAGTGCTCCAAGGTGATTCAGGTTCTTGTACGTTATCAGATTTATCAAAGAATCACAGTTATAATTACTGTTCGTGTGTTCGGTCACGTTCGTGTACGGATTCCGCACGTTCACGAGTCGGTTCGCAATCGAAACGGATTCAAATCGGGATCTAACATGTCTAAATAAGTTAGAAAACAAGTTTGATATCAAAACAAACGGTTTTGATACCCAAGAATAGTTTGGTTGCAAAATACGCATGAATACGCATTTTGACCGAAACTATGACTCGTCACTATACCTAATCAACGTGGTAATCAGTAGGTATAGTCACAAGGGACTATGACCATCGTGATTACGCTCACGTTGCAAAGTTCAAACGAACTTCGTGTTGACCATTGACCGGCCAAAGCAGAAAGTCAAACATTGTTTGACTTTTACGCTTAAAAACGCATAAAAGAACGAAAGAAACTTACAAGAGGTCCAAGCAATGGAGATTTGATTCAAGTTGCTCAGGTATGAGGTGTGGAAACCTCAACTTAGAGCAGAAATGAATCAAGGTGTGAGTTGAAATGAAATTAGGGATGGGTATTTATAGATTTTGGACCACCTTCGGGATCGTTCCTCGATTTACGAGCTTCAATCTTGGCCCTCCATGTGTGCCCACTGAATTACAAACCTATGGGTGCCCAAAACAAGTCCCTTGAATGAAGAAACCATGTGCAAAAACCCAGAAACCAGCTGCTGAATGCAGAAACTGATTTTGCTGATTTGGGTACTTTACACGGGACGCGTAAGAAATGGGCTCAACTTATGCGCCCCTCCTAAGCCAAGTTTGGCAGATTGACATAAACGGGTCCCTGAATGTGCAAAACATGGTTTTCGATGCATTTTTGACACGTTTAAGCCCCGTTAACCCCATTTTAAAGCTCTACAATGAATTTAAAGTATAGGGAACATGAAACATGCTCAAAAATATCTCGGATGTCGGTTCGTTTGGCCGTACGGTTGCGTTGTTCGGTTAATTATGACGAAACACGAACGGACGCGAAAAACGATCCAAATTACGCGAAGAATGGGATTTTATCATGCCAATCCCTAAAATAACATATTTTAATGATTACATAAATTTTTGGATGTCCGGATATAATCAGAACGTAAGATATGCACGAAAATGCAAACTTATGCACTTTTTTACGCTTTTAGTCACTGATTGACCAAATAAGTTTATTTTTGCACACCAAACTCCTCAAAGCCTATTTCTAAGCTATGTAAAGGATATTTATGGTAGGTTTAACTTATAGTCAAGTTCCGGAATGTTCGACACCATACGAATCAGCAGACTTTTGTAGTTTGAAGCGAATAGTCCCTGTGATCGAATAAACTTGATTTCAACACACCAAACCCTCCAAAACTTATTTATATGTTATGTAAAGGTTATTTAAGGTATGTTAAGCCCATGTCAATGTTCCGGAGTGTTTTTCGCGTTAAACTGATTACGTTTACGCATCAGTTCGCGTATAACTTTCAAGAAAGCGATTTAGAGCTCGAAATCGAATGAGAATTGATATGTGCAAATGATACACATATTTAAATAAATCCCAAGTATGAAACACAATATTTCATTGGTTTGGTATTTGTTTGATGGTCGTAGAGACACAGATGTCACAGTCTCCCCTACTTCAGGAAATTTCATCCCATAATTTATTTTAAAGGAAACTTGTGAGAGTTCGAAACATGAAGTCGAAAAGATAAAAAACACTGGTTATGGTTCTGAACTTCTAGTAACTTTAAATCACATCATGCTTGCAATGTAAGAGGGACACTTATATACAAGTATACGAAGCGCCATTGGTGCGTCCACTGTACCTCCATTACATTGTTCACGTTTCTTTATTTTTGCCACTATCGGTTCTTACACATGACAAAACTTGGTGTGGTTTCTGTGCACTGAATTCCATAATTATGTATGCATCCTTAATTATGTAATTCCTTGCACAGTCTGCATAGTTCATTTCATAATGCGTAGGGAAAGAATCAATCGAATAATCATGAAGTGACTTGACTAGACCACCGAAGGATCTTTTTAACTAGATCAATGAACGATCTTTTTAACTAGATCAACACATGATCTCCTTAACTAGACCGTCGTACGATCTCCTTAAATAGACCACTTAAGGGATCTTTTCACCTATATCACATGACATTCCTAACCGGATTTTTGAATCAATCTTTTTAACTAGACCACTCAAGGGGTCTAATTATTGTCACACCCCGACCACGTAGAACATACAAAACGTGGCGGAAACGTCGGGGAGTGTTGTAACATAATTAATTGTTTCAAATCCATGGCAATTAAAGTTTCGTTTTATTAATCAAACAAGAGAGTTACAATGTTTTAAACAAGAAACAAAGAGTATATAACAAAATTAACTAGTTCTTGTCTCGTTTTAAGTCACTAAGGCACAGGTCCGCCTAAGTATGTCTTGATAAGTCCTATGCATCATCTCCTGAAAACACATGTGAAAATAGGTACGTCAGCATAAAAATGCCTGTGAGATACATAGGTTTTGTGAAAACAGAATTCATGACTTATGTTTGAGAAAATGTTTAGTCATGAACCTTGTAATTTGCTTTGTCTTGTAAATCATTTGAAAAACAATAAGATCAGATGATATGTATAAGTAAGAGAATAATGTATGGTTAAATGAATAACCATGTAAAATGAGTTTGTAAAAGATCGGTTGTTTGTAAATCAATGTCTTGTGAAAAGTATGTTATTTTTATAAAATGTTATATGTCTCAAATTGAAATGATTCAAATAACGGTACAATATGTAATACCATACAAACACTTATATATAGGAAGTACCAGCGGCGTATCCACCATGCTTGTATCATATTACACACGCCTCGTTACTTAATCACTTACTCAAACCAAACTACCAAAGTAAAATGCTCATGTCTAATGTAAATCATGTAATGTGTATCCAAAATGTAAGCATGTGATGAATAACAAATGTACTAAGTATGCAACAAAAGACATACATAGCATAAAGTGTAATGTATAACAATGTACTAAGTACGCACACAATGGGCATACATATAAAATGTAATGTAAAACAATGTACTAAGTACGCACACAATGGGCATACATAGCATGTAATGTAAGGCAATGTACTAAGTACGCACACAATGGGCATACATAGCATGTGATGTAAGGCAATGTACTAAGTACGCACACAATGGGCATACATAGCATGTAATGTAACGCAATGTACTAAGTACGCACACAATGGGCATACATAGCTTTAATGTAAAGCAATGTACTAAGTACGCACACAATGGGCATACATAGCATGTAATGTAAGGCAATGTACTAAGTAAGCACACAATGGGCATACATAGCATAAAATGTAATGAAATCATGTACTATAAATGTACTAATGAACATAGCAGGTATATGATGTGAAAGCATGAAAGTAACAAGTAGGCACATGTGTTCCATACCAAAACGTTTGGAAAACACTAAAAGAGGGGTCTATGTACTCACTTGAGATTGCTCTGAAGTCCTAAGATAACCACCAAGCAATGCTAGAGATCACGGAATCAAACGACACCTAGTATAGGTAACTATGTTAATAAACCGGACCTAAATCGGAGGATCGGATAGAATGAGGGTTCGTAAACCAAACGAGTATGGAGACTCATGTAATATGGTTTAACAAAGCCTACATACTAAATGAAACCTAACATAAGTGCTTACGACCCATTACGACCCGTTTAGGTAGCTTATGCTACTTTAACGCGTCGTTCGCGTGAAACGCGTTCGGACCGCCTAACTAGCCCTATGACAAGTGTTATATGCCTAAACATGTTACATAATCAGTTATGTGACAAAATTTTAGGTTACATATGCTTAATTACCAATTATACATGAAAAGGGTATTCTGGTAATTTACCTAAGGCATATAAACTACCTATCATATAACTACTTAAACGAAGCGACCATAAGGTATAACCTCGGAAGGTTATTCCCTATATGCTATGGTTACCTAATGTGTTTGGTCGGATCCTAATGATCGACCAAATGGGTCGGGTTCGAAGGTATAAGCGATTTATTAGATCGCTTACCCTTACGACCCTAGACAACGTGGTAATCAGTAGGCATAGTGTAACATCTATGCTTGTAATCATTGTGAACAGTTCGGTTATCAATAAAACAATGTTATTTGATCCCAATGTTTGTTTGGTTGTGTTTTACATTTTTCATGTTTTGACTTTTGCTCAATTTCAAACTCTAAATCGCTTTCTGGAGAGTTATACGCAAACTGGTGCGTAAACATAATTAGTTTAATGAAACAAATATTCCGGAACATCAACATATACTTAACATACCTTAAATAACCTTTACATAACTTAGAAATAAGTTTTGAAGGCTTTGGTATGGCAAAAACAAGTTAATTCGTCTACAGGGACTAAATTTGACAAACTGCGAAAGTATACCAATTTGAACTGTAACGAACATTCTGGAACATGACCATAAGTTAAACATACCATAAATATCCTTTACATATCTTAGAAATAGGCTTTGAGGGGTTCGGTGTGCTAAAATAAACTTTTGGGTCATTCAGGGACTAAAAGTGTCAAAAAGTGCACAAGTTTGCACTTTTGCGCATAACTCACGTTCTGAATACATCCGGACATCCAAAAATTTATGTAAGCACTAAAATATTTTATTTTAGTGTTTGGCATAAGAAAAATCCATTCGTCGCGTCATTTGGATCGTTTTTCGCGCTTATGCGCATTCCGTCGTAATTAAGCGAACATCGCATTCGTACGACCAAACGAACTGACATCTGACATATTTTTAAGCATGTTTCATGTCCACAATGTTTAGACATCATTTTAGGGCCTTAAAGTTGGCTTTACGGGCCTTAGAAGTGTCAGAAATGGCTTAAACACCAGCAGGGACCAAAACTGTCAAAATGCAACATGTTTCTGATCTGTGCAGGCCAGGCGGCCCGCGTAAGATCCTTGTGTATCCTTACACGGCCCGCGTCAGTCCCCAGATAGCAGAAACATTATAGAAACATTGGATCTGGTCCTATCCATTGTTGCACATGGTTTTGGGGAAATCTATGGGCTCAAATGGTTTTCAAAAACCACTATCTTGAGGTGTATGGCCAAGATCAAATCGCGGTTTCCAAGAAACGATCTTAACGGCTCTATGAATCCTATAAATACCCCATGCCTTCAATTGCAAAACCCACTAGAATTTTGATTTGAGAAACTCTAAGTTGAAACCATTGTTTCATACCTGAGTTACTTGAATCGAAATTAGCATTCGGGGACCCTTCGTAAGTATTCCTTCGTTCTTTTATTGCTTTTCGAGTCCGAAAGTCAAACTTTGTTTGACTTTCTGCGTTGACCAGTTTATGGTCAATGCGAAGTTCGTTTGAACTTCGCAACGTGATTGTAATCACGATGGTTATAGTCCCTTGGGACTATGCCTACTGATTACCACGTTGTCTAGGGCCGTAAGGGTAAGCGATCTAATAAATCGCTTATACCTTCGAACCCGACCCATTTGGTCGATCATTAGGATCCGACCAAATACATTAGGTGACCATAGTAGGTAGGGAATAACCTTCCGAGGTTATACCTTATGGTCACGACGTTTAAGTAGTTGTATGATAGGTAGTTTATATGCCTTAGGTAAATTACCAAAATACCCCTTTGATGCCAAAATTCATTATAAACATATGTGACATAACTTTTGACATCTAAACTAATTTGGCGACAATATTAGGCATGTTAAGGCATATTCTACTTGTCATAGGACTAGTTAGGCGGTCCGAACGCGTTTCACGCGAACGACGCGTTAAAGTAGCATAAACTACCTAAACGGGTCGTAATGGGTCGTTAACACTTAGGGTAGGTTTCATTTAGTATGTAGGCTTTGTTAAACCATATTGCACGAGTCTCCATACTCGTTTGGTTTACGAACCCTCATTCTATCTAAATCTTCAGATTTAGGTCCGGTTTATTAACATAGTTACCTATATTAGGTGCCGTTTGATTCCATGATCCCTAGCATTGTTTGGTTGTCACTCAAGGACTACTGAGCAATCTCAAGTGAGTACATAGACCCCTCTTTTACTGTTTTCCAAACTGTTTTGGGGTGAAACACATGTGCCTACTTGTTACTTTCATGCTTTCCATGTTTTCACATCATATACCTACTATGTTCGTTAGTACATTATAGTACATGATTTCATTACATTTCATGCTATGTATGCCCATTGTGTGCATACTTAGTACATTGTTTTACATTACATTTCATGCTATGTAGGCCCATTGTGTGCATACTTAGTACATTGTTTTACATTACATTTCATGCTATGTACGCCCATTGTGTGCATACTTAGTACATTGTTTTACATTACATTTCATGCTATGTACGCCCATTGTGTGCATACTTAGTACATTGTTTACATCGCATGCTCACATTTTGGTATGACATTTGGTTTGTTTAAACATGGAACAATACATTCATTAACATTGATCACGCCGTTCGTTAGTAGGTAGTGGTACCATAGGAATTGACAACTCCCGTTCCTGAAATCCTGGGTTTGTTTGGATTGGAAGGAATGACCAAATTCGATATACATAACTTAGATAAACCTTTAATTTGTTTAAGGGTTTATCGCCACAGTCTCAAGGCTTGGATGTATGCATTTTCACAATACCGCATAGATGTTTATATCAATATAGCATGCATTTGTTCCATAAAACATAACTTTGATTTAAACCATGTTTTACTTCAATACCTTGTTTTTGTGCATTTTACATATGGTTTAGTTGATATATTTCACATACCATACATGACATTTTTGGATACACATTACATGATTTACATTAGACATAAACATTTTGACATTGATATACACAGTTCATGATTTACATTAAACACAGACATTTGATATGGTTTACACAATAACATTTTGACATTTGATTATACATAAACAATTTACATTGGTGGTTTGGTTTGAGTAAGTGATTTAAGTAATGAGGCGTGTGTAATATGATACAAGCATAGTGGATACGCCGCTGGTACTTCCTATATATAAGTGTTTGTATGGTATTACATATCGTAGCGTTTTTTAAATCATTTCAATTTATGACACATGACATTTTATACAAATAACATACTTTTTACAAGGCAATGTTTACAAACAACTTATCTTACACAAACTCATTTTTTTACATGGTTATTCATTTAACCTTACATTTATTTATACATATCATCTGAACTTATTGTTTTTCAAACGATTTACAAAAGAAAGCAAATTACAAGGTTCATGACTAAACATTTTCTTAAACACAAGTCATGAATCATATTTTTACAAAACCTATGTATCTCACAGGCATTTTTATGCTGACGTACCTATTTTCACATGTGTTTTCAGGAGCTTTTGCGTAGGATGATGATCTTGACACTAGGGCGGACCTGTGCCTTAGAGATTTAAAATGAAGATAGACTTTGTTTAATTATGTTCTAAACTCTTGATTTCCTGTTTAAAACAATGTAACTCTTATGTTGATAAATAAAATACAACTTTGAATGCCATGGTTATGAAACAATTAATTCTGTTACAACACTCCCCGACGTTTTCCGCCACGTTTTGTATGTTATACGTGGTCGGGGTGTGACAGAAGAGTTGGTATCAGAGCCAATGGTTATAGGGAATTAGGTTATTAGTAATTCTTTGACCTAGACTATAACCTTTCTAGGACCCTAACACGAGTTATCTTGTGTTTAGATCTTAAAACATGTACATCACCTATCCTTAGGTGATTATCAAAACAAAAACAAAATTTTCCGAAACGATTTTTGAAAAACAATCTTCTGTTTTTGGATAATTTATTACATGGTTTTGAACCCCTTTGAGTTTTCAAAATCTCGTCAAGGTTTTGGGTTTTAAATAATGTGAACACGTGCAAACTGGAAGGGTGAATGCCTGTATTCTGGGTTTTTTGTCTACGCAAGCACTTCGTATATATATCTCATCAAACGCGAGACCAGTTGTGCTTACCTGGGAATTTTTGGGATGACTGTTCACTTATAGGCGAGCATGTCTTCGCGATACATTATTTTTGATCCATTTACTTTGATTAGTCACCGTGTGTCATTTGTTGGCTTGGTAATGCGGACAAATGACCACCATCTTTTCTTTTGTTAATTTTGTTTCATCTCATTCTCTTCATCCAATCATCTCACTCATTTCCTTTCATGTTTTCCTCTTTTAGAATGCCTCCTCGACGCGAAAACCAGATAGCGACTGCCGAACTGGCAGAAATCATTGCGCAGCAGTTGGCTGCTCAATTTCCAAATCTCTTTGCTCAATGGAACCAAGCCAACAACAACAACAATGTTCCATGCAAATACAAGGATTTTAACTTGGCTAAACCACTCAAGTTTAGTGGTTCTGAAGGAGCGACCGGGCTTCTTCAATGGTTCGAGAGCATTGAGAATACTTTTCTCCATGTGCAGTGTCCTGACAATCGCAAGGTCGAGTTTTCTTCGAGTGTGTTTCAGAAGAGGGCTCTCACATGGTGGAATGGGGTTATGAGAGACCGGGGTGCAGAAGTTGCTCTAGCACAAACTTGGGCTGAACTTAGGGCTCTTATGATGAGGGAGTTCTGTCCTCATCATGAACAGCGAGCATTGGAGAAAGAGTTTGATGACTTGAAACAAGACAGTGGCGAGCACAGGGCATATACTGATAGGTTTGAGGAGCTGAGTTTGCTATGCCCAACGATGGTTACCCCACTCGACAAGGCTATCGAAAGATACATCGATGGTCTACCTGACTCAGTACAAGACATCATTACTGGTAGTAACCCTGCCACACTCCGTCAGGCGATCGAGTTATCAGCGACATTGACTGAGTCGCAGATTCGGAAGAATAAGTTACACAGGAAGGGTGACAAGGGCAAGAAACAGTCGTCTGACAAGGAAGATAGCAAGAAAGGTCAAAACAAGAAGGGAAAGAATTCTGGTTCCTCAAAGGGTTCTAAGAAGCGAAAGGCTTCCCAAAATTTTGCTGTCACTGCCCAGGCTAACCAGGCAGCTCCCAACCAACCCGCACAGCCTCCAGCAAAGAAACCCTATTCAGGGAATGCACCTTTGTGCAATAGATGAAACAGTCACCATCAGCCGCAACATCAGTGTCGTTTCTGTACTAACTGTGGGAAGTCAGGTCATCTTGCCGAAGTTTGTCGGTTTGCTCAGAATCGGGCAGTTCAGAACCCGGCTCAACAAGTTGCTCAGCCTCTTGCTCAGCAACAGGGTCAAGCTGCACGACCACACTACCCACCAGGTGCTTGTTATAACTATGGGGATCAGACCCATTACAGAAACCGGTGCCCAAGGCTGGCTAACCAGAATCAGAACCCAAACCAGAATCAGGCTCAGGCTCGAGGGCGAGTCTTCAACATGAATGCCCAAGAGGCGCAGGCGGACGATAATGTGGTGAACGGTATGTTCTTTATTAATAATCAGCCTGCATCTGTTCTCTTTGATTCGGGTGCCGATAAGAGTTTTGTGTCATTGTCTTTTGAGCCAATGCTTCGCGTGTCTAGAACTAAAATAGGTAAACCTTTGACAGTAGAAGTTGCTAGTGGTGAACCTATTGTTCTTGATTCTGTTCTTCACAACTGCCATTTGAACCTTAACGATCATCTTTTTCCCATTAACCTCACCCCTATGCAACTTGGAAGATTTGACGTTATTGTGGGTATGGATTGGTTATCCAAGCATCGCGCAGAGATAGTTTGTTCTGAGAAGATTGTTCGTGTGCCACTTTCGACAGGCGAGATCCTACAGGTTCGTGGTGAGAAGCCTGCCAGTGGTCTCAAGCTCATGTCTTGTTTTAAAGCTCGGAAATATCTGCGGAAGAACTATGTGGCTTTCTTAGCACATGTTACAGCAGATAAAGGCAAGGGTAAGTCTATTCCAGATATTCCTGTCGTTTGGGATTATTCTGAAGTTTTCCCTGAAGAGTTACCTGGTCTACCTCCAGCACGCCAAGTCGAGTTCCGTATTGATCTCGTACCTGGTGCAAATCCCATTGCCAGAGCACCATATCGTCTTGCACCGTCTGAGATGCAAGAGTTGTCTAAGCAGCTTCAGGAGCTCTCTGACAAAGGTTTTATCCGTCCTAGTTTTTCTCCTTGGGGTGCTCCCGTTCTTTTTGTCAAGAAGAAGGTTGGATCTTTTAGGATGTGTATCGATTATCGTGAGCTTAACAAGCTTACCATCAAGAATCGATATCCCCTACCGCGCATAGACAACCTCTTTGATCAGTTACAGGGCGCTTCTTATTTTTCAAAGATTGATCTACGTTCTGGGTATCATCAACTTCATGTGCATGAAGAAGATATTCCCAAGACAGTATTCCGCACTCGTTATGGACATTACGAGTTCACAGTCATGCCATTCGGTTTGACTAATGCTCCGGCTGCTTTCATGGACTTAATGAATAGGGTCTGCAAGCCTTATTTGGATCAGTTCGTCATTGTTTTTATTGATGACATCTTGATTTATTCTAAGACGCGAGCTGATCACGAGCAACATCTTCGTCTTACTCTGGAACTCCTAAAGAAAGAGCAACTTTTCGCCAAATTCTCCAAGTGCGAATTTTGGCTTAAAGAAGTTCAATTTTTGGGGCATATTATCAACGAACAAGGTATTCATGTAGATCCCTCCAAGATCAGTGCGATTAAGGATTGGGATACGCCTACTACTCCTACTGAAGTTCGTTCTTTTCTTGGTCTAGCGGGTTATTACCGCCGCTTCATTGAGAACTTCTCAAAGATTGCAGTTCCTCTAACTGCTCTAACTCAGAAGAACAAACCCTTTGATTGGGGATTCAAGCAAGAAGAAGCTTTTCAAAACTTAAAGCAGAAGCTTTGCGATGCGCCTGTTCTATCATTGCCTGAGGGTGATAATGATTTTGTCGTGTATTGTGATGCATCTAAACTAGGTCTTAGCTGTGTTCTAATGCAAAGGAACAAAGTCATAGCATATGCATCGAGGCAGTTGAAGATACATGAGAAGAACTACACCACTCATGATCTTGAGTTGGGTGCAGTTGTTTTCGCTCTAAATATCTGGAGACACTATTTGTACGGTACAAAATGTGTGGTTTTCACTGACCACAGAAGTCTTCAACATATCTTCAATCAAAAAGAACTCAACATGAGGCAACGACGTTGGGTTGAGCTACTAAACGACTATTACTGCGAAATTCGCTACCATCCTGGTAAGGCGAATGTTGTAGCCGATGCATTGAGTCGTAAGGAACGTACTAAGCTTCATTGTGTACGTGTTCAATCTGTTATTCAAGCTCGATCTGATATCCAAGCCCGCATTTCTCAGGCTCAGCAATCTTGTGTTTCACAAGGTTTGATGGATAAGGAATTTCCCTATCACATAACACCTGCTCTGGAACTGAAGGACAATGGATCGTATTACTTCATGGACCGTTTGTGGGTCCCAAGCCAGGATGATCTTCGTACCTTGCTTATGGATAAAGCCCATAAGTCTCGTTATTCTATTCATCCGGGCTCAGATAAGATGTATAAGGATCTTCGTATTCACTACTGGTGGCCTGGTATAAAGAAAGACATTGCCTTATACGTATCAAAATGCCTTACTTGTCTTAAGGTTAAGGCTGAACATCAACGTCCTTCGGGTTTAGTGGTGCAACCAGAGATCCCAGTTTGGAAATGGGAAAACATTACTATGGATCTTGTTACCAAACTTCCACGCACAAAGAAAGGTCATGATGCCATCTGGGTAGTTGTTGATCGTCTTACTAAGTTAGCACATTTCTTGCCAATCCGTGAGGACTTTCCTGCTAACAGACTTGCAAAAATCTATGTGGATGAAATTGTAGCTCGACATGGTGTTCCTTTGAACATCATTTCTGACAGAGATGCTCGTTTCACTTCTCATTTTTGGAGAACCATGCAATCTGCTATGGGGACCCAACTTAATTTGAGCACAGCTTATCATCCACAAACGGATGGTCAATCTGAAAGAACAATTCAGACTCTGGAGGATATGCTTAGAGCTTGTGTGATCGACTTTGGTGGTAGTTGGGATTCACATCTTCCGTTAATTGAATTCTCCTACAACAACAGTTATCACACCAGCATCAAAATGGCTCCTTTCGAAGCTCTCTATGGTCAAAAATGTCGTTCACCAGTCTGCTGGAATGAGATCGACGAGGCTCAACTTACTGGACCTGCCCTCATTTTAGAGACAACAGATAAGGTTAAGAAAGTTCGTGATAACCTTCAGACAGCTAGAAGCCGTCAAAAGAGTTACGCGGACCCAAAACGCAAACCCTTGGAATTTCAAGTCGGTGATCGAGTATTACTTAAGGTCTCACCTTGGAAAGGTGTGATCAGATTTGGAAAGAAAGGAAAACTTGCACCTAGATACGTTGGACCATTCAAGATCGTCGAAAGAATCGGTAAGGTAGCCTACAGACTTGAGTTACTTCCTGAACTTGGAAATGTTCATCCAACTTTTCACGTGTCTAATCTCAAGAGGTGTTTAGCTGATGAGAACCTCCACATACCACTTGACGAAATTCGTGTTGATAAAACACTGAAATTTGTTGAGAAACCTGTGGAAATCATGGAACGTGAAGTCAAGTGGCTTAAACACAAGCGCATTCCTTTGGTCAAAGTTCTCTGGGAAGCTAAACATGGACCCGAGTTTACTTGGGAACGCGAAGATCAAATGAAGGCGAAATATCCGCATCTTTTCCCACGAGTTTCCTCTAAATAAATTTCGGGACGAAATTTCCACAAGTAGGGGAGACTGTAACATCTGTGCTTGTAATCATTGTGAACAGTTCGGTTATCAATAAAACATTGTTATTTGATCCCAATGTTTGTTTGGTTGTGTTTTACATTTTTCATGTTTTGACTTTTACTCAATTTCAAACTCTATATCGCTTTCTGGAGAGTTATACGCAAACCGGTGCGTAAACGTAATCAGTTTAATGCGACAAATACTCTGGAACATCAATATATACTTAACATACCTTAAATAACCTTTACATAACTTAGAAATAAGTTTTGAAGGCTTTGGTATGGCAAAAACAAGTTAATTCGTCTACAGGGACTAAATTTGACAAACTGCGAAAGTATACCAATTTGAACTGCAAAGAACATTCCGGAACATGACCATAAGTTAAACATACCATAAATATCCTTTAAATAGCTTATAAATAGGCTTTGAGGGGTTCGGTGTGCTAAAATAAACTTTTGGGTCATTCAGGGACTAAAAGTGTCAAAAAGTGCACAAGTTTGCACTTTTGCGCATAACTCACGTTCTGAATACATCCGGACATCCAAAAATTTATGTAAGCACAAAAATATTTTATTTTAGTGTTTGGCATAAGAAAAATCCATTCGTCGCGTCATTTGGATCGTTTTTCGCGCTTATGCGCATTCCGTCGTAATTAAGCGAACATCGCATTCGTACGACCAAACGAACTGACATCTGACATATTTTTAAGCATGTTTCATGTCCACAATGTTTAGGCATCATTTTAGGGCCTTAAAGTTGGCTTTACGGGCCTTAGAAGTGTCGGAAATGGCTTAAACACTAGCAGGGACCAAAACTGTCAAAATGCAACATGTTTCTGATCTGTGCAGGCCAGGCGGCCCGCGTAAGATCCTTGTGTATCCTTACGCGGCCCGCGTCAGTCCCCAGACAACAGAAACATTGCAGAAACATTGGATCTGGTCCTATCCATTGTTGCACATGGTTTTGGGGAAATCTATGGGCTCAAATGGTTTTCAAAAACCACTATTTTGAGGTGTATGGCCAAGATCAAATCGCGGTTTCCAAGAAACGATCTTAACGGCTCTACGAATCCTATAAATACCCCATGCCTTCAATTGCAAAACCCACTAGAATTTTGATTTGAGAAACTCTAAGTTGAAACCATTGTTTCATACCTGAGTTACTTGAATCGAAATTAGCATTCGGGGACCCTTCGTAAGTATTCCTTCGTTCTTTTATTGCTTTTCGAGTCCGAAAGTCAAACTTTGTTTGACTTTCTGCGTTGACCAGTTTATGGTCAATGCGAAGTTCGTTTGAACTTCGCAACGTGATTGTAATCACGATGGTTATAGTCCCTTGGGACTATGCCTACTGATTACCACGTTGTCTAGGGCCGTAAGGGTAAGCGATCTAATAAATCGCTTATACCTTCGAACCCGACCCATTTGGTCGATCATTAGGATCCGACCAAATACATTAGGTGACCATAGTAGGTAGGGAATAACCTTCCGAGGTTATACCTTATGGTCACGACGTTTAAGTAGTTGTATGATAGGTAGTTTATATGCCTTAGGTAAATTACCAAAATACCCCTTTGATGCCAAAATTCATTATAAACATATGTGACATAACTTTTGACATCTAAACTAATTTGGCGACAATATTAGGCATGTTAAGGCATATTCTACTTGTCATAGGACTAGTTAGGCGGTCCGAACGCGTTTCACGCGAACGACGCGTTAAAGTAGCATAAACTACCTAAACGGGTCGTAATGGGTCGTTAACACTTAGGGTAGGTTTCATTTAGTATGTAGGCTTTGTTAAACCATATTGCACGAGTCTCCATACTCGTTTGGTTTACGAACCCTCATTCTATCTAAATCTTCAGATTTAGGTCCGGTTTATTAACATAGTTACCTATATTAGGTGCCGTTTGATTCCATGATCCCTAGCATTGTTTGGTTGTCACTCAAGGACTACTGGGCAATCTCAAGTGAGTACATAGACCCCTCTTTTACTGTTTTCCAAACTGTTTTGGGGTGAAACACATGTGCCTACTTGTTACTGTCACACCCCGACCACGTAAAACAACAAAACATGGCGGAAACATCGGGGAGTGTTGTAACAGAATTAATGTTTCATAACCATGGATACCAAAAAGTGTTTCGTTTTATTAAACATTGAATAATTACATCGTCTGGAAATCTAAATACACAATTTAAACATAGTTTATCATTGTTATTGAGTCACTAAGGCCTTGTCCAGTCCTATGTGAGCATGCATCTTATCAATCGATATCATTCAACAATACCTGAAACATATGTGAAAACGAGGTCAGCAAAGAAATGCTGGCGAGATACATAGGTTTTGTGAAAATAAGATTCATGACTTCGGTTTTTGAAAAATGTTTAGTCATGAACCTTGTAATTTGCCTTGTCTTGTAAATCATTTGAAAAATAATGAGTTTAGATGATATGTATAAATAAAAGAATAATTCATGATTAAATGAATAACCATGTAAAATGAGTTTGTGTAAGATAAGTTGTTTGTAAATCAATGTCTTGTGAAAAGTATGTTACTTGTATAAAATGTTCTATGTCTCAAACTGAAATGATTCAAATAACGCTACAATATGTAATACCATACAAACACTTATATATAGGAAGTACCAGCGGCGTATCCACCATGCTTGTATCATATTACACACGCTTCGTTACTTAATCACTTACTCAAACCAAACCAACAATGTAAGATGTCTATGTTTAAACCAACTGTCAAATGTATTGAAATCATATGTCAAAATGTTCCTGTCAAGATGTAAATCATGTAATGTGTAACCAAAATGATATGTATGGCTAGTGAAATGCATCAACTAAACCATAGTTGAAACGCACAAAACAAAGTATTGAAGTAAAACTTAGTTTAAATCAATACTATGTTTCGTGGAAATGCATGATCAAATGTAAATCATGTCCAGATGTTTACCCAATCGTTACCCATTCGTTCAATTCGTTCTTGTTTTAATTGTGAACTACTTTATGGTCAATTTTAATAACATTCAAACCTTCTTGACGCGTTCCTCGTTCCATCTCGCTCTCGTTCTCGTTCTTAACAAACCCTTACCAAAGGGTAATTTAATAATTACAGATTCAGTCGTTACCCAAAATACCCACACATAACCATGGGTATAGATGTCACACCCCCAAAATCCACACGCGGAGTACTACCGCTTGGAGGCGTGACATGACCAGGATCAAGCCACCAATCATATTGAACATAAGTATATAGTAAAAGTCATTCATCAATACGATAGGTGTTTCCAAAACCAAATATAAACAAGTGTGTAGCGGAAGCATTTAAAGTAACCCAACATAAGTTTAAGTACAAAATGTCATAATGTTAAACAACACATTTCACGATCCATGTCCACAACGACCGTGCCTCCCGTGCAAGCTCCAAAAGTACCTAAGGTCCTGCAAGGCATGTAACAGAGAGTCAACAACTAGTTGAGCGAGTTCACAGTAAGTAAGTTCGTAATAGTAAGTTTGATTCGTAACATGTGGCACTACTAGGCCGATAGTATGTTCTATTAGTGGGGGCTTCCCATGTTGCATATACACTAGACTATTTGTAACCATAAGTGTTCTTCACAACCGAGAACAGTAGTACGTACTAAGTTTACGTAGGTTTTACGTAAGTGTCCTTCACAACCGAGGACAGGGGTACGCGGGGGTTTACGTAGGTTTTACGTAAGTGCCTGACACAACCCGAGGCAGTAATGAGTATAAGTTTACGTAGGTTTTACGTAAGTGCCCTTCACAACCGAGGACAGTGATGTGTACAAGTATACGTAGGTTTTACGTATGTGTCCTGCGCATCCGAGGACGATGGTAGATAGTCTAGTAACATTGTAAGTACAAATCCATTCCTTCAATCCCATTCCCAACCCCGGGAATCCCATGCCTTGGTAAGAGTGTGAACTCACCTTGTTTGCTCGGTATGCTAAGTTAAGTGCTCACAATAAATCGGTCAAATCCTATAGTGCACGTATACTCAACCAGTTCGCATTGTTTGTAAAGTTTCACATTGAACTAGTGTCACAGTAATATCACAAAGTGTGTTTGGCAGTTAATCACACATCACATAAAAGTTAATCACAGTTCATTATAGCATATTATCCAATAACATACTTAATACAGTTACTGACTTGACATAGTTAAAGAACCATAACATAGTTGAATCAGAACTAACAGAGTTAACATATGTAACTGGATTAACAACCTAATGTAGTTAAGAACAAACTGAGTTACATACAGACAAGTTTAATAACTTACTGTGTTAATTAAATAAATAGAGTTAATAACTTAACAAGGTTAACAAACCATAAAAGTTAACAACTTACTAGCTTAACAGAGTTAAGTAAACTAACTGAGTTATACAAGTGGTTAGTTTATTTGAATAACATTTTCAATGACATTAATATTAACAGTTAACAAGTTGCCAAAAACACATAATGCCGAAAACCCCTTTATGTTCGAAATCCCCCTAAGTGGCCGAAATCCCTTTATGTGCCGAAAACACTCAAGTGGGCCGAACTCCATATGGGCCGAAATCTCTATGTGGGCCGAAATCACCTAAAGTGATTTCGTCCACTTTAAAGGTGATGGGTGATTTCGTTACTATTCATCATCATCAACACTTACTGAACATAAACCCAGCAACCAAAATCTTATTACAGTTACATGATTAATCATTTACAAGGCATATAATAAATCATTGATATGAAACAAATACTCTACCAAAACTTTGTGGGATCAAGAACATAAATCAATCAGTTTATCATTCATAACATATACCCACTGTTGATCCAAACATCCAATATTCAGACAGTTCATGGATAATAATTATCTAACAATCACACAATGATCAATCACGTAATCGCATATATAAATGTATACATACATCACGATTAACATCCAAGAATCATACGATATGCAACAAGAAACAACTTGAATCATGAAATCACTAACCAAGGATTAAACAGAGGTTTTGCTTCAAATGAGGAATTCTCTTAGTGGGTTTCAGAGGTAGAGAGAGAAACAATCGTGATAAGATATGGTTTGGTAAATGTGAAACTTCTCTGAGAAGATTGTTTATAAAATGATTATATATAAAATATCTCAACACTGGGCCAAGGCCCATCTTCTGATTTCGTTGGTCATCAGTGGACGAAAACACCTAAAGTGTTTTCACCACTTGGGTGATTTCATGAATACTAGTTTCAGTAAGGTTCCATTTCTTATAACATGATAATTAATACAAAACCTTATAATCATAATATAAATATTATGCATCCCAAATATAAAGTACCAATCGTAATACGATTTAACGTTTTACAAATGTAAGTGTTGCGAAACCACCTAGTCGTGTTAACAAACAACTTAAAAATTTTTTTTAACGTGCACTAAATGCGAAGACGGAAATCTTGGAAACTCGAGTTGTCACATTATCCCCAACTTGAAAGAAATTTCATCCCGAAATTTAGCATGCGGTTACTGAGGAAGCTAGGTAAGTTATCGTTTACTGGTTTTCCTGGGGTGTCACATCATCCCCCCGTTGATTTGGGATTTCATCCCGAACTTCTGTAGTAGCTTCAGCCTCAGTAGTAGTTGCATTGTTTTCGAACAACTGGGGATATTTGAGTTCCATTTGATCTTCGCGTTCCCAGGTGAACTCTGGGACACGACGGGAGTTCCAACGAACTCGAACAAGTGGTATTCTGGTGTTCTTGAGGACCTTAACATCCCGGTCCGTGATTTCAACTGGTTCTTCGACGAAATGCAACCGTTCGTCGATAGTGAGCTCCTTCAGAGGAACTGTGTGGGTCTCATCTGACAGACACTTCTTCAGATTCGACACGTGAAAGACGTTGTGAACTGCACTGAGTTCAGCTGGTAAGTTCAGTCTGTAGGCCACTTTGCCTATCTTCTCTATGACTTCAAATGGTCCAACGTATCGTGGATTGAGTTTGCCTCGTTTGCCAAAACGAACAACACCCTTCCAGGGTGAAACTTTGAGTAGTGCTCGATCCCCAACCTGGAACTCGAGTAATTTCCTGTCTTTATCGGCATATACTTTCTGATGGTCACGAGCTGCCGCCATGCGTTGTCGTATTTGTAACACCTGTGCCTCCACGGCCATCAAACAAATGCCAAACCAATGAAATAATGTATTTCATACTTTGGACTTGTATAAATATGTGTATCTTTTGCACATATCGACTCATGTTCGATTTCAAGCTCTAAATCGCTTTCTGGAAGGTTATACGCGCACTAATGCGTAAATATAACCAGTTTAATGCAACGAACACTCCGGAATAGTGAAATAGGCTTTACATACCTTAAATAACCTATACATAACTTAGATATAAGTTTTGGAAGGTTTGGTGTGGTGAAATCAAAGTTAAATCGCTTACAGGGACTAAAGTTGACAAACTGCGAAAGTATGCCAATTTGAACTGTAACAGACATTCCGGAACATGACCATAAGTTAAACACACCTTAAATATCCTTTACATAGCTTAGAAATAGGCTTTGAGGGGTTTGGTGTGCTAAAATAAACTTTTGGGACATTCAGGGACTAAAAGTGTCAAAAAGTGCACAAGTTTGCATTTTCGCGCATAACTTACGTTCTGAATACATCTGGACATCCAAAAATTTATGTAAGCATGACTACATTATATTTTAGTGTTCGCCTTAAGAAAAATCCATTCGTTGCGTCATTTGGTTCGTTTTTCGCGCTTGTGCGCATTCCGTCGTAATTAAGCGAACATCGCGTTCGTACGGCCAAACGGAACAACCTCCGGCATATTTTTGAGTATGTTTTGAGTTCCCTATACTTTAACTTCATTTTAGAGCCTTAAAATGAGGTTAACGGGGTTCAAACGCATCGAAAAAGGGCTTAAACACGTGCAGGGACCATTTCTGCCAAGTTTGAAACAATTCTGGAACTGGGAGGCAGTCGCGTAGCGCGAGCCCTAAGGCTCTACCCGTCGCGCTACGCGAGTGAGTGATCTGGACCAGATTCAATGTCTTTTTAGCAAGTTGCAGCTGATTGATTCGTGTCCACACATTCTAAACGGGTCTAGTCAGCGGATAAGAACAAGTTTCTAGCCACCACAACTTTGTGACAAGTGTACGGCTCGGATCGTGGCACGATATTCAAGAAACGATCCTAGCGGCTCTACTTTTTCTATAAATACCCACCCCCCTTTGGCTTAAAAACCCACAAATCTGATCATTTGGGCTCTAAGTTGGAACCTTCGTTTCATACCTGAGCTATTTTGATCTGGGTTAGCATTCGGGGACCCTTCGTAAGTATTCTTTGGTTCTTTTCCCTATTTTTACTGCTTTTCGAGTCGGAAAGTCAAACTTTGTTTGACTTTCAGCATTGACCAGTAATGGTCAATGCGAAGTTCGTTAGAACTTCGCAACGTGATTGTAATCACGATGGTCATAGTCCCTTGGGACTATGCCTACTGATTACCACGTTGTCTAGGGTCGTAGGGTAGGCGATCTAATAAATCGCCTATACCTTCGAACCCGACCTAGTTTGGTCGATCATTTGGATCCGACCAAATACATTAGGTGACCATAGTGTAGGGAATAACCTTCCGAGGTTATACCTTATGGTCACGACGTTTAAGTAGTTGTATGATAGGTAGTTTATATGCCTTAGGTAAATTACCAGAGTACCCTTTTCATACATAATTGGTAATTTAGCATATGTAACCTAAACTTTTGTCACATAACTGATTATTTAACATGTTTAGGCATATAATACTTGTCATAGGACTAGTTAGGCGGTCCGAACGCGTTTCACGCGCACGATACGTTAAAGTAGCATAAGCTACCTAAACGGATCATAATGGGTCAATAAGACTTAGGTTAAGTTTCATTTAGCATGTAGGCTTTGTTAAACCATATCACGTGAGTTCCTACACTCATTTGGTTTACAAACCCTAATGCTATCCAATCATCCGATTAAGGTCCGGTTAATTAACATAGTTACCTATATTAGGTGCCGTTTGATTCCGAGATCTCTAGCACTGTTTGGTGGTTATCTTTAGACAACTGAGCAATCTCAAGTGAGTACATAGACCCCTCTTTTACTGTTTTCCAAACTGTTTTGGGGTGGAACACATGTGCCTACTTGTTACTTTCATGCTTTCCTGTTTTCACATCATATACATGCTATGTTCGTTAGTACATTATAGTACATGATTTCATTACATTTTATGCTAGGTGTGCCCATTGTGTGCATTACTTGGTACATCGTTTTACATTTCATTTCATGCTAGGTGTGCCCACTGTGTGCATTACTTGGTACATCGTTTTACATTACATTTCATGCTAGGTGTGCCCATTGTGTGCATTACTTAGTACATTGTTTTACATGACATTTTATGCTAGGTGTGCCCATAGTGTGCATTACTTAGTACATTGTTTTACATCACATCACATCACATGCTATGTATGTTCATTTGTTGCATACTTAGTACAGATTCATTTCATCACATGCCTACATTTTGGTATGACATTTGGTTTGTTTACATGGGACAATACATTCATTAACATTAGCTATGTGACAACTCGAGTTTCCGACTTTCATTTTCGCATTTAGTGCACGTTGACTTTGACTGTGTAGTTGTTTGACTTGTTTAACTTGTAACTGTACACGTTATATTTTTTTTATATATATAGATATTTTTATGAACGCATTGTGGTTGCATGATTTTGTGTTTGGCTGTATAACATGAAACCTGTTGAAAAATTAAAACTGTTAGCACATAAAAGGACTCGACGAAACAGACAGGACCCGACGAAACAGACTGTTTCGTCATAAGCATCCCGACGAAACAGAAGTCTGTTTCGCCAAGCCCAGTTTCGCCAAGCCCATTAAGGGCCCAGAACGGTAATTCGTTCATATTAACGTGAACCGACTCCCTGTTTCACACTTTTAACAAATAGAAACCCTAGAACTCTCCACTCTGTGATGGCGATAACCATCCTCAACCATCATCTTTCTCTCTCGAATCCTCCCTTGTTCATCCCGGATATCTCGGTTAGTGCGTGCTCGTCTAATCGGTTTCTTTGTTCTTTGTTTTCTTTATACATGTTGTGTATATGCTTGATTTCTGGATTATAGGAGTATACGTGTATGATGAATACTTAGGGTTTCATGAACCTCTCAATGATTGTGCATGATAGCGGGTATGCATAGAGTATGGATTTTATGAGTGTTGTTTTGTGATGATTACATGATTTTATTGATGATGATGATATGATCCCTGTTTCATTGATGCTTCGGTTGAGATGCATAGATTAATGGTTAGTAACATAAGACTCATTATATTGAGCGAGGATTGAACGTTTTCTGTAAAACTGTTGTATCGGCGATTAGGGTTTCTGTGTTATCCGTATCTGCTGTTACTGATGTCTGCGAAATTGACATCCGACGAAACAGAACCCTCGGCGAAACAGAAAGTGTTTCGCCAAGAGTAATCGACGAAATTGAATTCTGTTTCGTCAAATGAGACCCCGACGAAACAGAACGTGTTTCGTCGAATGTGTATTTCGCCGAACAGTTAATCTGCGCACTAACTTGAGTTAATTCTGTTAAGTGTTAGCTGGGTTAGTTAACTGTTGTTATGTATAAAGTATTACTTGTATGATTGCAAATACGTGTATTGTGATTGATGCGATGTTCATGATGATTATGTTTACGCACAAACAACTTTAATACAAACTGATTATGTATACGTGCATACCTTAGGACGTGATTGATTAACCGTGAGCACATACTTAGCATACCGAGCGAAACAAGGTGAGGTCACACTTCTACCAAGGCATGGGATTCCCGGGGTTGGGAATGGATTGATTGATTATTTATGTTGAATAGTTATCGGAATTACATACCATAGGCCTCGGGAGTGGAAGGTCAATGGTATATATACATACTACTAGACTAGTGATACACATACTTCTCTTCGCAAACATGCCTGGAATGGCCGCGAACTATACTAGAACGATCTTCGCAAACATGCCTGGAATGGCCCCGCGAACTATACTAGAACGATCTTCGCAACATGCCTGGAATGGCCGCGAACTATACTAGAACGATCTTCGCAACATGCCTGGAATGGCCGCGAACTATACTTTAATCTTCGCAAACATGCCTGGAGGGCCGCGATACAAATATAACTAGTCTAGAAAACATGGGAAACCCCCACTAAACTTCGTAAACACGCCTTGAGGGCCGCGATGCTATTACAAACGATACATGATTACTGATCGAACATACGATTTACGAAATGAACATTATCACTAAATAACCAACTGTGAACTCGCTCAACTAGTTGTTGACTCTCTGTTACATGCCTTGCAGGACCATAGGTACTTTTGGAGCTTGCACGGGAGGCACAGTCGTTGTGGATATGGATCGTGAATGTGTTGTTAAACTTTATGCCTTTTTGTAATTAAACTGATGTTGGGTTTTTACATTAATGCTTCCGCTACACACTTGTTTATAGTTGGTTTTGGAAACACCTATCGTATTGATGAATGACTTTTACTATATACTTATGTTCAATATGATTGGTGGCTTGATCCTGGTCATGTCACGCCTCCAAGCGGTAGTACTCCGCGTGTGGATTTTGGGGGTGTGACAGATTGGTATCAGAGCCATTGGTTATAGAGAACTCGGTTTTAATAAGGGGAAAACGTTTTTATTAAAACCAGACTATAACCAGAACAGTGCTCAACGATCCACAACGACGCCTCGCTCCACGTGCAAGACTCAACGTCCTAGGTAATATGGTACATGTTTTGTTGCCTACTTGCTAGAATTGCATAGAACTTGCTCCGGGTATGCTTAGGTTAACTTAACACTATTGCATGAGAACACTTGTGTGACTATTCCCTTTTGTTATCGCACTACTCTCGAACCTCTCTCACTTATGTCATATTTGCTATGAAGATCATGTCTGGACGTATTAACATGACGCAAGCCCAACTGACGGCTCTCATTAACGAGCAAATTGCTGCGGCACTTGCAGTCGCACAAGCAGGAGGTCAGCACGCTCAGCCACCTGTTTGTACCTTCAAAACGTTCATGGACTGTCGTCCTACTACTTTTAGTGGCACGGAAGGAGCGGTTGGACTCCTCCATTGGTTTGAAAAGCTCGAGTCAGTATTTGAAATGTGCGAATGCCCTGAGGCTCGCAGGGTGAAGTACGCCACTGGTTACTTTAGAAGGCATTGCGCTGACTTGGTGGAATGCGCAAGTTCAGATGTTAGGGGTTGGCTGTTGCTAACGCCACACCCTGGAACGGTTTTCAAGGAATTGATTAAAGAGGAATACTGTAGCCGTGATGATATTCATAAACTGGAGGTAGAATTTTACCATTTGAAAATGACGGGGTCAGAAATTGAAGCGTACACCAGAAGATCGAATGAGTTGGCTATTCTGTGTCCTACTATGGTGGACCCTCCCATTAAGCGTATCGAACTATATCTCAATGGTCTGGTGCCGGAGATTCAAAGCCACGTAACTTCAGCGAATCTGGGCACTATTCAACAGATCGTTAAGCTAGCTCATCGCCTCACTGATCAGGCGGTGGAACAGAACAGGCTGCCTAAACGTATCAGCGCTACTACCGCTACCACTCCAGTTACTCCTGCTATTCCCAGTGACAACAAGCGGAAATGGGAAGGGGATTCCAGCAGGGGTTCAGCTATTGTACAGTCTCAAGCACAGCAACAGCGCAAGACTAGTGATTACCAGAGTCCGAGTCAGCAATCGACTGGTAGTCAGGGGCAGAGTGGATATCGGGGAAATCATCCACTATGTAACAGGTGCAACAAACACCACAGTGGTCAGTGTCGTAAAGGCCGCTGTCAAAGATGTCTAAGGGTAGGTCATGACGCTAAAGATTGCAGGAGCTCAAGGCCTGCGAGTCAGAACCAGCAACAACAGTCACCCGTTCCACGAAACCAGTCACAGCAACAACAGCAAGGAAATAAGACATGCTTTCAGTGTGGGGCTGAAGGTCATTTCAAGCGGAACTGTCCCCAATTAAACCAGAATCAAAGCAACAATAACAATAATCAGGGCAGTGGGAACAACAATGGGGGAAACAACAACAACAATGGTGCAAAAGGTCGTATGTTTGTGATTGGCCAGAGTGACGCAAGGAACGATCCTAATGTGGTTACGGGTAAGTTTCTTCTCGACGACTTTTATGTTACCGTATTATTTGATTCGGGTGCGGATACCAGTTATATGTCTCTGAATGTTAGTCAAATGCTTAAACGCGCACCAACACTGTTAAGCACCAAACATGTCGTAGAGTTAGCTAATGGTAAAAGTCTAGAGGCCACACACATAGTTCAGGGTTGTAATCTTATCCTCGCTGGTCAGACTTTCTCTATCGATCTCATTCCAATAACTCTGAGTAGCTTTGATATCGTCATTGGTATGGATTGGTTATCCCAACAACAAGCAGAGATCCTATGCAAGGAGAAGATCATTCGTATTCCTCGTTCGGGAAAAGAACCTCTCGAAGTTCAAGGCGACAAGAGTGGTGTCGTGAGTGGCATCATCTCTTTCTTGAAGGCTCAGAAGTGTCTGCGAAAGGGCCACATAGCTATTTTAGCACTCGTTACTGATACATCGACGACAGAGAAAAAGATTGGGGATATTCCTGTAGTACGCGACTTTCCTCAAGTGTTTCCTGAAGAGTTACCTGGGTTACCGCCCCATCGCCAGGTCGAATTTCAGATCGAGCTAGCTCCAGGAGCAGCACCTATAGCTCGAGCACCTTATCGGTTAGCTCCAACCGAACTGGAAGAACTGTCTAAGCAATTGCAAGAACTCTTGGAAAAGGGTTTCATACGTCCTAGCTCTTCGCCCTGGGGAGCTCCAGTATTATTTGTGAAGAAGAAAGACGGTACCTTTCGTATGTGCATAGATTACCGCGAACTAAACAAGGTGACCGTGAAGAATCGTTATCCACTTCCACGCATCGACGACTTATTCGACCAGTTACAAGGGTCGAGCTATTACTCAAAGATTGATCTAAGGTCAGGTTACCATCAACTGAGAGTCCGGGATGAGGACGTCTCCAAAACAGCATTCAGAACTCGCTACGGTCATTATGAGTTTTTGGTCATGCCATTCGGGCTAACGAACGCGCCTGCGGTTTTCATGGATCTTATGAACAGGGTGTGCAAACCTTATCTTGACAAGTTTGTTATTGTTTTTATTGATGACATCCTAATTTATTCGAAGAATCGAGAGGAACACGAACAGCATTTACGACTTATTTTGGAACTCCTTCGAACGGAACAACTGTACGCTAAGTTTTCAAAATGCGACTTCTGGCTTCGTGAAGTCCACTTTCTAGGCCACGTGGTAAACAAGGATGGGATACATGTTGATCCATCCAAGGTAGATTCGATCAAGAACTGGCCTGCACCTCGCACACCGACAGAAATACGCCAATTCTTGGGATTGGCGGGTTATTACAGACGGTTTATCAAAGACTTCTCAAAGATTGCACAGCCACTTACATTACTGACACAGAAAGGTGTTGCTTACCGTTGGAGTGATACACAGGATACAGCATTTCAGCCCTTAAAGGATAGACTTTGTAGCGCACCTATCCTCTCATTGCCTGAAGGCACGGACGATTTTGTAGTCTACTGTGATGCATCTATCCAAGGTCTTGGATGTGTGTTGATGCAGCGGGATAAAGTCATTGCTTATGCTTCGCGCCAACTTAAGATTCACGAACGGAATTACACTACGCACGATTTAGAGCTTGGAGCTGTTGTTTTTGCGCTCAAGATATGGCGACATTACCTGTATGGCACCAAGTGCACCATCTACACCGATCACAGGAGCCTCGAATATATTTTCAAGCAGAAAGATTTGAACATGCGACAACGTCGATGGGTCGAGTTACTGAACGATTACGAATGTGCTATAAAGTACCATCCAGGCAAGGCCAATGTGGTGGCCGACGCCCTCAGTCGAAAGGATACTATACCTAGGCGTGTACGAGCTTTGCAACTCACTATTCAGTCTAGTCTTCCTTCACAGATACGAGATGCTCAGGTAGAAGCATTGAAACCAGAAAACGTCAGGGCTGAAGCTCTACGCGGTTCAAGGCAACGGTTAGAACCAAGGGCAGACGGCGCCTACTATGTAACCGGACGCATCTGGGTCCCACTCTATGGTAATTTACGCGAACTTGTAATGGATGAAGCTCATAAGTCTCGCTACTCAGTACATCCTGGTTCAGATAAGATGTACCACGACCTCAGAACTACATATTGGTGGCCTAGCATGAAGGCCCACATAGCAACTTACGTTAGCAAGTGTTTGACTTGTGCGAGAGTCAAAGCAGAATATCAGAAACCATCAGGCCCACTCCAACAACCTGAGATACCACAATGGAAATGGGAGCAAATTTCCATGGATTTTGTTACTGGCCTACCTAGATCTCAACGTGGGAATGATACTATTTGGGTGATCGTGGATCGACTCACAAAGTCTGCTCACTTCTTGGCTATCAAGGAAACGGATAAGTTCTCCACTCTAGCAGACGTATACCTTAAGGAAGTTGTCTCGAGGCACGGGGTGCCCACATCTATTATCTCTGATCGTGATGCACGTTTTACTTCAGAACTGTGGCAAGCAATGCACAAATCTTTTGGCTCTCGATTAGACATGAGCACAGCTTATCATCCTCAGACATATGGGCAGTCTGAGCGCACTATTCAAACTCTAGAAGACATGCTTCGGGCGTGCGTAATTGACTTTGGCAAAGGCTGGGAAAAACATCTGCCACTTGTGGAATTTTCGTACAACAACAGTTACCACACCAGCATTAAAGCTGCTCCATTTGAGGCATTGTACGGGCGTAAATGCCGATCACCTCTTTGTTGGGCAGAGGTGGGTGACAGTCAGATCACAGGTCCGGAAATGGTAGTTGATACTACTGAAAAGATTGCTCAAATACGACAACGCATGGCGGCAGCACGTGACCGTCAGAAAGTATACGCTGATAAAGACAGGAAAGTACTCGAATTCCAAGTTGGGGATCGAGCACTACTCAAAGTTTCACCCTGGAAGGGTGTTGTTCGTTTTGGCAAACGAGGCAAGCTCAATCCACGATACGTTGGACCATTTGAAGTCATAGAAAAGATAGGCAAAGTGGCCTACAGACTGAACTTACCAGCTGAACTCAGTGCAGTTCACGACGTCTTTCATGTGTCGAATCTGAAGAAGTGGCAGTCAGATGAGACCTTTATAGTTCCTTTGAAGGAGCTCACTATCGACGAACGGTTGCATTTCGTCGAAGAACCAGTTGAAATCACGGACCGGGATGTTAAGGTCCTCAAGAACACTAGAATACCTCTTGTACGAGTTCGTTGGAACTCCCGTCGCGGCCCAGAGTTCACCTGGGAGCGCGAAGATCAAATGGAACTCAAATATCCCCAGTTGTTCGAAAACAATGCAACTACTACTGAGGCTGAAGCTACTACGGAATTTCGGAACGAAATTCCAACTCAACGGGGAAATGATGTGACACCCCAGGAAAACCAGTAAACGATAACTTACCTAGCTTTCTCAGTAACCGCATGCTAAATTTCGGGACGAAATTTCTTTCAAGTTGGGGATAATGTGACAACTCGAGTTTCCGACTTTCATTTTCGCATTTAGTTCACGTTGACTTTGACTGTGTAGTTGTTTGACTTGTTTAACTTGTAACTGTACACGTTATATTTTTTTTTCATATATAGATATTTTTATGAACGCATTGTGGTTGCATGATTTTGTGTTTGGCTGTATAACATGAAACCTGTTGAAAACTTAAAACTGTTAGCACATAAAAGGACTCGACGAAACAGACAGGACCCGACGAAACAGACTGTTTCGTCATAAGCATCCCGACGAAACAGAAGTCTGTTTCGCCAAGCCCAGTTTCGCCAAGCCCATTAAGGGCCCAGAACGGTAATTCGTTCATATTAACGTGAACCGACTCCCTGTTTCACACTTTTAACAAATAGAAACCCTAGAACTCTCCACTCTGTGATGGCGATAACCATCCTCAACCATCATCTTTCTCTCTCGAATCCTCCCTTGTTCATCCCGGATATCTCGGTTAGTGCGTGCTCGTCTAATCGGTTTCTTTGTTCTTTGTTTTCTTTATACATGTTGTGTATATGCTTGATTTCTGGATTATAGGAGTATACGTGTATGATGAATACTTAGGGTTTCATGAACCTCTCAATGATTGTGCATGATAGCGGGTATGCATAGAGTATGGATTTTATGAGTGTTGTTTTGTGATGATTACATGATTTTATTGATGATGATGATGATATGATCCCTGTTTCATTGATGCTTCGGTTGAGATGCATAGATTAATGGTTAGTAACATAAGACTCATTATATTGAGCGAGGATTGAACGTTTTCTGTAAAACTGTTGTATCGGCGATTAGGGTTTCTGTGTTATCCGTATCTGCTGTTACTGATGTCTGCGAAATTGACATCCGACGAAACAGAACCCTCGGCGAAACAGAAAGTGTTTCGCCAAGAGTAATCGACGAAATTGAATTCTGTTTCGTCAAATGAGACCCCGACGAAACAGAACGTGTTTCGTCGAATGTGTATTTCGCCGAACAGTTAATCTGCGCACTAACTTGAGTTAATTCTGTTAAGTGTTAGCTGGGTTAGTTAACTGCTGTTATGTATAAAGTATTACTTGTATGATTGCAAATACGTGTATTGTGATTGATGCGATGTTCATGATGATTATGTTTACGCACAAACAACTTTAATACAAACTGATTATGTATACGTGCATACCTTAGGACGTGATTGATTAACCGTGAGCACATACTTAGCATACCGAGCGAAACAAGGTGAGTTCACACTTCTACCAAGGCATGGGATTCCCGGGGTTGGGAATGGATTGATTGATTATTTATGTTGAATAGTTATCGGAATTACATACCATAGGCCTCGGGAGTGGAAGGTCAATGGTATATATACATACTACTAGACTAGTGATACACATACTTCTCTTCGCAAACATGCCTGGAATGGCCGCGAACTATACTAGAACGATCTTCGCAAACATGCCTGGAATGGCCGCGAACTATACTAGAACGATCTTCGCAAACATGCCTGGAATGGCCGCGAACTATACTAGAACGATCTTCGCAAACATGCCTGGAATGGCCGCGAACTATACTTTAATCTTCGCAAACATGCCTGGAGGGCCGCGATACAAATATAACTAGTCTAGAAAACATGGGAAACCCCCACTAAACTTCGCAAACACGCCTTGAGGGCCGCGATGCTATTACAAACGATACATGATTACTGATCGAACATACGATTTACGAAATGAACATTATCACTAAATAACCAACTGTGAACTCGCTCAACTAGTTGTTGACTCTCTGTTACATGCCTTGCAGGACCATAGGTACTTTTGGAGCTTGCACGGGAGGCACAGTCGTTGTGGATATGGATCGTGAATGTGTTGTTAAACTTTATGCCTTTTTGTAATTAAACTGATGTTGGGTTTTTACATTAATGCTTCCGCTACACACTTGTTTATATTTGGTTTTGTAAACACCTATCGTATTGATGAATGACTTTTACTTTTTACTTATGTTCAATATGATTGGTGGCTTGATCCTGGTCATGTCACGCCTCCAAGCGGTAGTACTCCGCGAGTGGATTTTGGGGGTGTGACAAGCTACGCCGTTCGTTAGTAGGTAGTGGTACCATAGGAATTGACAACTCCCGTTCCGGACATCCCAGGGAAAGGGGACAGAAAGGAATGACCGAATTCGATGATATTTACACAGATAGACCTTTAATTTGTTTAAGGGTTTATCACCACAGTCGCAAGGCTTGGATGTATGCATTATAACAACACCGCATAAATGTTCATATTCAGTATAGCATGCATTTACACATTACATGATTGACATTGATCATGCATTTACACATTACATGATTGACCTTGATCATGCATTTACACAAGACATAATATTGATTTAAACACAGTTTTACTTCAATACTTTGCTTTTGTGCATATGGTTTAGTTGAGACATTTCACTAGCCATACATGACATTTTGACATAGACATTTTGACATAGACATTTGACATAGACATTTCGACATAGACATTTTAACATGATTGACATTGATCATGCATTTACACAAAACATAACGTTGATTTAAACCAAGTTTTACTTCAATACTTTGTTTTTTGTGCATTTCACCTATGGTTTAGTTGATGCATTTTCACTAGCCATACATATCATTTAGGTTACACATTACATGATTTACATTGATCATGCATTTTGACATATTATTCAATACATTGACCATTGGATTAAACATAGACATTTTACATTGATTGGTTTGGTTTGATTAAGTGATTAAGTAATGATGCGTGTGTAATGTGATACAAGCATGGTGGATACGCCGCTGGTACTTCCTATATATAAGTGTTTGTATGGTATTACATATCGTAGCGTTATTTGAATCATTTCAATTTGAGATATATAACATTTTATACAAATAACATACTTTTCACAAGACATTGTTTTACAAACAACTTATCTTATACAAACTCATTTTACATGGTTATTCATTTAACCTGACATTTATTTATACATATCATCTGATCTTATCGTTTTTCAAATGATTTACAAAACAAAGCAAATAACAAGGTTCATGACTAAACATTTTCTCAAGCATAAGTCATGAAACCTATTTTCACAAAACCTATGTATCTCACCGGCATTTTTATGCTGACGTACCATATTTTCACATGTGTTTTTCAGGAAATGAAGCATAAGATGATCAAGATACACATAGGCTGACTTGGGCTTTAGTGACAATAAAAGATGCAAGACTAGTTAATTATGTTGTATTTCCTTGTTTGTTAAGACATTGTAACACTTCTATTGAATAAAACAAAATTTCAATTGCCATGGATTTGAAACATTAATTCTGTTACAACACTCCCCGATGTTTCCGCCACGTTTTGTATGTTCCACGTGGTCGGGGTGTGACAGTATTTGAGCAATCTTTTCAGTAGTATCAACTACCATTTCTGGACCTGTGATCTGACTGTCACCCACCTCTGCCCAACAAAGAGGTGATCGGCATTTACGTCCGTACAATGCCTCAAATGGAGCAGCTTTAATGCTGGTGTGGTAACTGTTGTTGTACGAAAATTCCACAAGTGGCAGATGTTTTTTTTTCCAGCCCTTGCCAAAGTCAATTACGCACGCCCGAAGCATGTCTTCTAGAGTTTGAATAGTGCGCTCAGACTGCCCATCTGTCTGAGGATGATAAGCTGTGCTCATGTCTAAACGAGAGCCAAAAGATTTGTGCATTGCTTGCCACAGTTCTGAAGTAAAACGTGCGTCACGATCAGAGATAATAGAGGTGGGCACCCCGTGCCTCGAGACAACTTCTTTAAGGTATACGTCTGCTAGAGTGGAGAACTTATCCGTTTCCTTGATAGCCAAGAAGTGAGCAGACTTTGTGAGTCGATCCACGATCACCCAAATAGTATCATTCCCACGTTGAGATCTAGGTAGGCCAGTAACAAAATCCATGGAAATTTGTTCCCATTTCCATTGTGGTATCTCAGGTTGCTGGAGTGGGCCTGATGGTTTCTGATATTCCGCTTTGACTCTTGCACAAGTCAAACACCTGCTAACGTAAGTTGCTATGTGGGCCTTCATGCTAGGCCACCAATATGTAGTTCTGAGGTCGTGGTACATCTTATCCGAACCAGGATGTACTGAGTAGCGAGACTTATGAGCTTCATCCATTACAAGCTCGCGTAAATTTCCATAGAGTGGGACCCAGATGCATCCGGTTACATAATAGGCGCCGTCTGCCCTTTGTTCTAACCGTTGCCTTGAACCGCGTAGGGCTTCAGCCCTGACGTTTTCTGGTTTCAATGCTTCTACCTGAGCATCTCGTATCTGTGATGGAAGACTGGACTGAATAGTGAGTTGCAACGCTCGTACACGCCTAGGTGTAGTATCCTTTCGACTGAGGGCGTCGGCCACCACATTGGCTTTGCCCGGATGGTACTTTATAGCACATTCATAATCGTTCAGTAACTCGACCCATCGACGTTGTCGCATGTTCAATTCTTTCTGCTTGAAGATATGCTCAAGACTCCTGTGATCGGTGTAGATGGTGCACTTGGTGCCATACAGATAATGTCGCCATATCTTGAGCGCAAAAACAACAGCTCCAAGTTCTAAATCATGTGTAGTGTAATTCCGTTCGTGAATCTTAAGTTGGCGTGAAGCATAAGCAATAAATTTATCCCGTTGCATCAATACACATCCAAGACCTTGGATAGATGCATCGCAGTAGACTACAAAATCGTCCGTGCCTTCAGGCAATGAGAGGATAGGTGCGCTACAAAGTCTATCCTTTAAGTGCTGAAACGATGTTTCCTGTGTATCACTCCAACGGTAAACAATACCTTTCTGTGTCAGTAATGTAAGCGGCTGTGCAATCTTTGAGAAATCTTTGATGAACCGTCTGTAATAACCTGCCAAACCCAAGAATTGGCGTATTTCTGTCGGTGTGCTAGGTGCAGGCCAGTTCTTGATCGAATCTACCTTGGATGGATCAACATGAATCCCATCCTTGTTTACCACGTGGCCTAGGAATTGGACTTCACGAAGCCAGAAGTCACATTTTGAAAACTTAGCGTACAACTGTTCCGTTCGAAGGAGTTCCAGAATAAGTCGTAAATGCTGCTCATGTTCCTCCCGATTTCTTGAATAAATCAGGATGTCGTCAATGAAAACAATAACAAACTTGTCAAGATAAGGTTTGCACACCCTGTTCATAAGATCCATGAAAACCGCAGGCGCGTTCGTTAGCCCGAATGGCATGACCAAAAACTCGTAATGACCGTAGCGAGTTCTGAATGCTGTTTTGGAGACGTCCTCATCCCGGACTCTCAGTTGATGGTAACCTGACCTCAGATCAATCTTCGAGTAATAGCTCGACCCTTGCAACTGGTCGAATAAGTCGTCGATGCGTGGAAGTGGATAGCGATTCTTCACGGTCACCTTGTTTAGTTCGCGGTAATCTATGCACATACGAAAGGTACCGTCTTTCTTCTTCACAAATAATACTGGAGCTCCCCAGGGCGAAGAGCTAGGACGTATGAAACCCTTTTCCAAGAGTTCTTGCAATTGCTTAGACAGTTCTTCCAGTTCAGTTGGAGCTAAGCGATAAGGCGCTCGAGCTATAGGTGCTGCTCCTGGAGCTAACTCGATCTGAAATTCGACCTGGCGATGGGGCGGTAACCCAGGTAACTCTTCAGGAAACACTTGAGGAAAGTCGCGTACTACAGGAATATCCCCAATCTTTTTCTCTGTCGTCGATGTATCAGTAACGAGTGCTAAAATAGCTGTGTGACCCTTTCGCAAACACTTCTGAGCCTTCAAGAAGGAGATGATGCCACTCACGACACCACTCTTATCGCCTTGAACTTCGAGAGGTTCTTTGCCAGTACGGGGAATACGAATGATCTTCTCCTTGCATAGGATCTCTGCTTGTTGTTGGGATAACCAATCCATACCAATGACAACATCAAAACTACTCAGAGTTATAGGAATGAGATCGATAGAGAAAGTCTGACCAGCGAGGATAAGATTACAACCCTGAACTATGTGTGTGGCTTCTAGACTTTTACCGTTAGCTAACTCTACGACATGTTTGGTGTTCAAAAGTGTTGGTGCGCGTTTAAGCATTCGACTAACTTTCAGAGACATATAACTGGTATCCGCACCCGAATCAAATAATACAGTAACATAAAAGTCGTCGAGAAGAAACTTACCCATAACCACATGAGGATCGTTCCTTGCGTCACTCTGACCAATCACAAATACACGACCCTTTGCACCATTGTTGTTGTTGTTTCCCCCATTGTTGTTCCCACTGCCCTGATTATTGTTGTTGTTGTTGTTCTGATTCTGGTTTAACTGGGGGCAGTTCCGCTTGAAGTGACCTTCAGCCCCACACTGAAAGCATGTCTTATTTCCTTGCTGTTGTTGCTGTGGCCGGTTTCGTGGAACGGGTGGCTGTTGTTGCTGGTTCTGATTCGCAGGCCGCGGACTCCTACAATCCTTGGCCTCATGGCCCATCCTGAGGCACCTCTGACAACGACCCTTGTTGCACTGGCCACTGTGATGCCTGTTACAGTTGTTACACTTTGGGAGGTTCCCTCGATAACTACCCTGCCTGTGACTACCCGAAGATTGCTGACTAGGGCTCTGATAATCACTAGTCTTGCGCTGTTGCTGTGCTTGAGACTGTACAATAGCTGAACCCCTGCTGGAATCCCCTTCCCATTTCCGCTTGTTGTCGCTGGGAGTAGCAGGAGTAGCTGGAGTGGTAACGGTAGTAGCGCTGATACGTTTAGGCAGCCTGTTCTGTTCCACTGCCTGATCGGTAAGGCGGTGAGCTAGCTTGACGATCTGTTGAATAGTGCCAAGATTTGCTGAGGTTACGTGGCTTTGAATCTCCGGCACCAGACCATTGAGATACAGTTCGATACGCTTAATGGGAGGGTCTACCATAGTAGGACACAGAATAGCCAACTCATTCGATCTTCTGGTGTACGCTTCAATTTCTGACCCCGTCATTTTCAAGTGGTAAAACTCTACCTCCATCTTATGAATATCATCACGGGTACAATATTCCTCTTTGATCAATTCCTTGAAACCGTTCCAAGGTGTGGCGTTAGCAACAGCCAACCCTAACATCTGAACTTGCGCATTCCACCAAGTCAGCGCAATGCCTTCTAGAGTACCAGTGGCGTACTTCACCCTGCGAGCCTCAGGGCATTCACACATTTCAAATACGGACTCGAGCTTTTCAAACCAATGGAGGAGTCCAACTGCTCCTTCCGTGCCACTAAAAGTAGTAGGACGACAGTCCATGAAAGTCTTGAAGGTGCAAACAGGTGGCTGAGCGTGCTGACCTGTTGTGTATAAGAATCCAGGACAAGATTAAACACAAGAGTTGGTTTAGGAGTGTAGGATCTAAAGATCCTAGTGTGGGTTACAACTGCAGGGTATACCTCCTGCTTGTGCGGCTGCAACTGCCGCAGCAACTTGTTCGTTAATGAGAGCCGTCAACTGGGCTTGGGTCATGTTAATACGTCCAGACATGATCTTCATAGCAAAGATAACATAAGTAAGAGAGGTTCGCGAGTAGTGCGATAACAGAAGAGAGTAAGCACACAAGTGTTCTCATGCAATAGTGTTAAGTTAACCTAAGCATACCCGGAGCAAAGTTCTATGCAATTCTAGCAAGTAGGCAACAAAACATGTACCATATTACCTAGGACGTTGAGTCTTGCACGTGGAGCGAGGCGTCGTTGTGGATCGTTGAGCACTGTTCTGGTTATAGTCTGGTTTTAATAAAAACGTTTTCCCCTTATTAAAACCGAGTTCTCTATAACCAATGGCTCTGATACCAATCTGTCACACCCCCAAAATCCACACGCGGAGTACTACCGCTTGGAGGCGTGACATGACCAGGATCAAGCCACCAATCATATTGAACATAAGTATATAGTAAAAGTCATTCATCAATATGATAGGTGTTTCCAAAACCAAATATAAACAAGTGTGTAGCGGAAGCATTTAAAGTAACCCAACATAAGTTTAAGTACAAAATGTCACAATGTTAAACAACACATTTCACGATCCATGTCCACAACGACCATGCCTCCCGTGCAAGCTCCAAAAGTACCTAAGGTCCTGCAAGGCATGTAACAGAGAGTCAACAACTAGTTGAGCGAGTTCACAGTAAGTAAGTTCGTAATAGTAAGTTTGATTCGTAACATGTGGCGCTACTAGGCCGATAGTATGTTCTATTAGTGGGGGCTTCCCATGTTGCATATACACTAGACTATTTGTAACCATAAGTGTTCTTCACAACCGAGAACAGTAGTACGTACTAAGTTTACGTAGGTTTTACGTAAGTGTCCTTCACAACCGAGGACAGGGGTACGTGGGGGTTTACGTAGGTTTTACGTAAGTGCCTGACACAACCCGAGGCAGTAATGAGTATAAGTTTACGTAGGTTTTACGTAAGTGCCCTTCACAACCGAGGACAGTGATGTGTACAAGTATACGTAGGTTTTACGTATGTGTCCTGCGCATCCGAGGACGATGGTAGATAGTCTAGTAACATTGTAAGTACAAATCCATTCCTTCAATCCCATTCCCAACCCCGGGAATCCCATGCCTTGGTAAGAGTGTGAACTCACCTTGTTTGCTCGGTATGCTAAGTTAAGTGCTCACAATAAATCGGTCAAATCCTATAGTGCACGTATACTCAATCAGTTCGCATTGTTTGTAAAGTTTCACATTGAACTAGTGTCACAGTAATATCACAAAGTGTGTTTGGCAGTTAATCACACATCACATAAAAGTTAATCACAGTTCATTATAGCATATTATCCAATAACATACTTAATACAGTTACTGACTTGACATAGTTAAAGAACCATAACATAGTTGAATCAGAACTAACAGAGTTAACATATGTAACTGGATTAACAACCTAATGTAGTTAAGAACAAACTGAGTTACATACAGACAAGTTTAATAACTTACTGTGTTAATTAAATAAATAGAGTTAATAACTTAACAAGGTTAACAAACCATAAAAGTTAACAACTTACTAGCTTAACAGAGTTAAGTAAACTAACTGAGTTATACAAGTGGTTAGTTTATTTGAATAACATTTTCAATGACATTAATATTAACAGTTAACAAGTTGCCAAAAACACATAATGCCGAAAACCCCTTTATGTTCGAAATCCCCCTAAGTGGCCGAAATCCCTTTATGTGCCGAAAACACTCAAGTGGGCCGAACTCCATATGGGCCGAAATCTCTATGTGGGCCGAAATCACCTAAAGTGATTCCTAAAGTGATTTCGTCCACTTTAAAGGTGATGGGTGATTTCGTTACTATTCATCATCATCAACACTTACTGAACATAAACCCAGCAACCAAAATCTTATTACAGTTACATGATTAATCATTTACAAGGCATATAATAAATCATTGATATGAAACAAATACTCTACCAAAACTTTGTGGGATCAAGAACATAAATCAATCAGTTTATCATTCATAACATATACCCACTGTTGATCCAAACATCCAATATTCAGACAGTTCATGGATAATAATTATCTAACAATCACACAATGATCAATCACGTAATCGCATATATAAATGTATACATACATCACGATTAACATCCAAGAATCATACGATATGCAACAAGAAACAACTTGAATCATGAAATCACTAACCAAGGATTAAACAGAGGTTTTGCTTCAAATGAGGAATTCTCTTAGTGGGTTTCAGAGGTAGAGAGAGAAACAATCGTGATAAGATATGGTTTGGTAAATGTGAAACTTCTCTGAGAAGATTGTTTATAAAATGATTATATATAAAATATCTCAACACTGGGCCAAGGCCCATCTTCTGATTTCGTTGGTCATCAGTGGACGAAAACACCTAAAGTGTTTTCACCACTTGGGTGATTTCATGAATACTAGTTTCAGTAAGGTTCCATTTCTTATAACATGATAATTAATACAAAACCTTATAATCATAATATAAATATTATGCATCCCAAATATAAAGTACCAATCGTAATACGATTTAACGTTTTACAAATGTAAGTGTTGCGAAACCACCTAGTCGTGTTAACAAACAACTTAAAAATTTTTTTTAACGTGCACTAAATGCGAAGACGGAAATCTTGGAAACTCGAGTTGTCACATTATCCCCAACTTGAAAGAAATTTCATCCCGAAATTTAGCATGCGGTTACTGAGGAAGCTAGGTAAGTTATCGTTTACTGGTTTTCCTGGGGTGTCACATCATCCCCCCGTTGATTTGGGATTTCATCCCGAACTTCTGTAGTAGCTTCAGCCTCAGTAGTAGTTGCATTGTTTTCGAACAACTGGGGATATTTGAGTTCCATTTGATCTTCGCGTTCCCAGGTGAACTCTGGGACACGACGGGAGTTCCAACGAACTCGAACAAGTGGTATTCTGGTGTTCTTGAGGACCTTAACATCCCGGTCCGTGATTTCAACTGGTTCTTCGACGAAATGCAACCGTTCGTCGATAGTGAGCTCCTTCAGAGGAACTGTGTGGGTCTCATCTGACAGACACTTCTTCAGATTCGACACGTGAAAGACGTTGTGAACTGCACTGAGTTCAGCTGGTAAGTTCAGTCTGTAGGCCACTTTGCCTATCTTCTCTATGACTTCAAATGGTCCAACGTATCGTGGATTGAGTTTGCCTCGTTTGCCAAAACGAACAACACCCTTCCAGGGTGAAACTTTGAGTAGTGCTCGATCCCCAACCTGGAACTCGAGTAATTTCCTGTCTTTATCGGCATATACTTTCTGATGGTCACGAGCTGCCGCCATGCGTTGTCGTATTTGTAACACCTGTGCCTCCACGGCCATCAAACAAATGCCAAACCAATGAAATAATGTATTTCATACTTTGGACTTGTATAAATATGTGTATCTTTTGCACATATCGACTCATGTTCGATTTCAAGCTCTAAATCGCTTTCTGGAAGGTTATACGCGCACTAATGCGTAAATATAACCAGTTTAATGCAACGAACACTCCGGAATAGTGAAATAGGCTTTACATACCTTAAATAACCTATACATAACTTAGATATAAGTTTTGGAAGGTTTGGTGTGGTGAAATCAAAGTTAAATCGCTTACAGGGACTAAAGTTGACAAACTGCGAAAGTATGCCAATTTGAACTGTAACAGACATTCCGGAACATGACCATAAGTTAAACACACCTTAAATATCCTTTACATAGCTTAGAAATAGGCTTTGAGGGGTTTGGTGTGCTAAAATAAACTTTTGGGACATTCAGGGACTAAAAGTGTCAAAAAGTGCACAAGTTTGCATTTTCGCGCATAACTTACGTTCTGAATACATCTGGACATCCAAAAATTTATGTAAGCATGACTACATTATATTTTAGTGTTCGCCTTAAGAAAAATCCATTCGTTGCGTCATTTGGTTCGTTTTTCGCGCTTGTGCGCATTCCGTCGTAATTAAGCGAACATCGCGTTCGTACGGCCAAACGGAACAACCTCCGGCATATTTTTGAGTATGTTTTGAGTTCCCTATACTTTAACTTCATTTTAGAGCCTTAAAATGAGGTTAACGGGGTTCAAACGCATCGAAAAAGGGCTTAAACACGTGCAGGGACCATTTCTGCCAAGTTTGAAACAATTCTGGAACTGGGAGGCAGTCGCGTAGCGCGAGCCCTAAGGCTCTACCCGTCGCGCTACGCGAGTGAGTGATCTGGACCAGATTCAATGTCTTTTTAGCAAGTTGCAGCTGATTGATTCGTGTCCACACATTCTAAACGGGTCTAGTCAGCGGATAAGAACAAGTTTCTAGCCACCACAACTTTGTGACAAGTGTACGGCTCGGATCGTGGCACGATATTCAAGAAACGATCCTAGCGGCTCTACTTTTTCTATAAATACCCACCCCCCTTTGGCTTAAAAACCCACAAATCTGATCATTTGGGCTCTAAGTTGGAACCTTCGTTTCATACCTGAGCTATTTTGATCTGGGTTAGCATTCGGGGACCCTTCGTAAGTATTCTTTGGTTCTTTTCCCTATTTTTACTGCTTTTCGAGTCGGAAAGTCAAACTTTGTTTGACTTTCAGCATTGACCAGTAATGGTCAATGCGAAGTTCGTTAGAACTTCGCAACGTGATTGTAATCACGATGGTCATAGTCCCTTGGGACTATGCCTACTGATTACCACGTTGTCTAGGGTCGTAGGGTAGGCGATCTAATAAATCGCCTATACCTTCGAACCCGACCTAGTTTGGTCGATCATTTGGATCCGACCAAATACATTAGGTGACCATAGTGTAGGGAATAACCTTCCGAGGTTATACCTTATGGTCACGACGTTTAAGTAGTTGTATGATAGGTAGTTTATATGCCTTAGGTAAATTACCAGAGTACCCTTTTCATACATAATTGGTAATTTAGCATATGTAACCTAAACTTTTGTCACATAACTGATTATTTAACATGTTTAGGCATATAATACTTGTCATAGGACTAGTTAGGCGGTCCGAACGCGTTTCACGCGCACGATACGTTAAAGTAGCATAAGCTACCTAAACGGATCATAATGGGTCAATAAGACTTAGGTTAAGTTTCATTTAGCATGTAGGCTTTGTTAAACCATATCACGTGAGTTCCTACACTCATTTGGTTTACAAACCCTAATGCTATCCAATCATCCGATTAAGGTCCGGTTAATTAACATAGTTACCTATATTAGGTGCCGTTTGATTCCGAGATCTCTAGCACTGTTTGGTGGTTATCTTTAGACAACTGAGCAATCTCAAGTGAGTACATAGACCCCTCTTTTACTGTTTTCCAAACTGTTTTGGGGTGGAACACATGTGCCTACTTGTTACTTTCATGCTTTCCTGTTTTCACATCATATACATGCTATGTTCGTTAGTACATTATAGTACATGATTTCATTACATTTTATGCTAGGTGTGCCCATTGTGTGCATTACTTGGTACATCGTTTTACATTTCATTTCATGCTAGGTGTGCCCACTGTGTGCATTACTTGGTACATCGTTTTACATTACATTTCATGCTAGGTGTGCCCATTGTGTGCATTACTTAGTACATTGTTTTACATGACATTTTATGCTAGGTGTGCCCATAGTGTGCATTACTTAGTACATTGTTTTACATCACATCACATCACATGCTATGTATGTTCATTTGTTGCATACTTAGTACAGATTCATTTCATCACATGCCTACATTTTGGTATGACATTTGGTTTGTTTACATGGGACAATACATTCATTAACATTAGCTATGTGACAACTCGAGTTTCCGACTTTCATTTTCGCATTTAGTGCACGTTGACTTTGACTGTGTAGTTGTTTGACTTGTTTAACTTGTAACTGTACACGTTATATTTTTTTTATATATATAGATATTTTTATGAACGCATTGTGGTTGCATGATTTTGTGTTTGGCTGTATAACATGAAACCTGTTGAAAAATTAAAACTGTTAGCACATAAAAGGACTCGACGAAACAGACAGGACCCGACGAAACAGACTGTTTCGTCATAAGCATCCCGACGAAACAGAAGTCTGTTTCGCCAAGCCCAGTTTCGCCAAGCCCATTAAGGGCCCAGAACGGTAATTCGTTCATATTAACGTGAACCGACTCCCTGTTTCACACTTTTAACAAATAGAAACCCTAGAACTCTCCACTCTGTGATGGCGATAACCATCCTCAACCATCATCTTTCTCTCTCGAATCCTCCCTTGTTCATCCCGGATATCTCGGTTAGTGCGTGCTCGTCTAATCGGTTTCTTTGTTCTTTGTTTTCTTTATACATGTTGTGTATATGCTTGATTTCTGGATTATAGGAGTATACGTGTATGATGAATACTTAGGGTTTCATGAACCTCTCAATGATTGTGCATGATAGCGGGTATGCATAGAGTATGGATTTTATGAGTGTTGTTTTGTGATGATTACATGATTTTATTGATGATGATGATATGATCCCTGTTTCATTGATGCTTCGGTTGAGATGCATAGATTAATGGTTAGTAACATAAGACTCATTATATTGAGCGAGGATTGAACGTTTTCTGTAAAACTGTTGTATCGGCGATTAGGGTTTCTGTGTTATCCGTATCTGCTGTTACTGATGTCTGCGAAATTGACATCCGACGAAACAGAACCCTCGGCGAAACAGAAAGTGTTTCGCCAAGAGTAATCGACGAAATTGAATTCTGTTTCGTCAAATGAGACCCCGACGAAACAGAACGTGTTTCGTCGAATGTGTATTTCGCCGAACAGTTAATCTGCGCACTAACTTGAGTTAATTCTGTTAAGTGTTAGCTGGGTTAGTTAACTGTTGTTATGTATAAAGTATTACTTGTATGATTGCAAATACGTGTATTGTGATTGATGCGATGTTCATGATGATTATGTTTACGCACAAACAACTTTAATACAAACTGATTATGTATACGTGCATACCTTAGGACGTGATTGATTAACCGTGAGCACATACTTAGCATACCGAGCGAAACAAGGTGAGGTCACACTTCTACCAAGGCATGGGATTCCCGGGGTTGGGAATGGATTGATTGATTATTTATGTTGAATAGTTATCGGAATTACATACCATAGGCCTCGGGAGTGGAAGGTCAATGGTATATATACATACTACTAGACTAGTGATACACATACTTCTCTTCGCAAACATGCCTGGAATGGCCGCGAACTATACTAGAACGATCTTCGCAAACATGCCTGGAATGGCCGCGAACTATACTAGAACGATCTTCGCAAACATGCCTGGAATGGCCGCGAACTATACTAGAACGATCTTCGCAAACATGCCTGGAATGGCCGCGAACTATACTTTAATCTTCGCAAACATGCCTGGAGGGCCGCGATACAAATATAACTAGTCTAGAAAACATGGGAAACCCCCACTAAACTTCGTAAACACGCCTTGAGGGCCGCGATGCTATTACAAACGATACATGATTACTGATCGAACATACGATTTACGAAATGAACATTATCACTAAATAACCAACTGTGAACTCGCTCAACTAGTTGTTGACTCTCTGTTACATGCCTTGCAGGACCATAGGTACTTTTGGAGCTTGCACGGGAGGCACAGTCGTTGTGGATATGGATCGTGAATGTGTTGTTAAACTTTATGCCTTTTTGTAATTAAACTGATGTTGGGTTTTTACATTAATGCTTCCGCTACACACTTGTTTATAGTTGGTTTTGGAAACACCTATCGTATTGATGAATGACTTTTACTATATACTTATGTTCAATATGATTGGTGGCTTGATCCTGGTCATGTCACGCCTCCAAGCGGTAGTACTCCGCGTGTGGATTTTGGGGGTGTGACAGATTGGTATCAGAGCCATTGGTTATAGAGAACTCGGTTTTAATAAGGGGAAAACGTTTTTATTAAAACCAGACTATAACCAGAACAGTGCTCAACGATCCACAACGACGCCTCGCTCCACGTGCAAGACTCAACGTCCTAGGTAATATGGTACATGTTTTGTTGCCTACTTGCTAGAATTGCATAGAACTTTGCTCCGGGTATGCTTAGGTTAACTTAACACTATTGCATGAGAACACTTGTGTGACTATTCCCTTTTGTTATCGCACTACTCTCGAACCTCTCTCACTTATGTCATATTTGCTATGAAGATCATGTCTGGACGTATTAACATGACGCAAGCCCAACTGACGGCTCTCATTAACGAGCAAATTGCTGCGGCACTTGCAGTCGCACAAGCAGGAGGTCAGCACGCTCAGCCACCTGTTTGTACCTTCAAAACGTTCATGGACTGTCGTCCTACTACTTTTAGTGGCACGGAAGGAGCGGTTGGACTCCTCCATTGGTTTGAAAAGCTCGAGTCAGTATTTGAAATGTGCGAATGCCCTGAGGCTCGCAGGGTGAAGTACGCCACTGGTACTTTAGAAGGCATTGCGCTGACTTGGTGGAATGCGCAAGTTCAGATGTTAGGGTTGGCTGTTGCTAACGCCACACCCTGGAACGGTTTCAAGGAATTGATTAAAGAGGAATACTGTAGCCGTGATGATATTCATAAACTGGAGGTAGAATTTTACCATTTGAAAATGACGGGGTCAGAAATTGAAGCGTACACCAGAAGATCGAATGAGTTGGCTATTCTGTGTCCTACTATGGTGGACCCTCCCATTAAGCGTATCGAACTATATCTCAATGGTCTGGTGCCGGAGATTCAAAGCCACGTAACTTCAGCGAATCTGGGCACTATTCAACAGATCGTTAAGCTAGCTCATCGCCTCACTGATCAGGCGGTGGAACAGAACAGGCTGCCTAAACGTATCAGCGCTACTACCGCTACCACTCCAGTTACTCCTGCTATTCCCAGTGACAACAAGCGGAAATGGGAAGGGGATTCCAGCAGGGGTTCAGCTATTGTACAGTCTCAAGCACAGCAACAGCGCAAGACTAGTGATTACCAGAGTCCGAGTCAGCAATCGACTGGTAGTCAGGGGCAGAGTGGATATCGGGGAAATCATCCACTATGTAACAGGTGCAACAAACACCACAGTGGTCAGTGTCGTAAAGGCCGCTGTCAAAGATGTCTAAGGGTAGGTCATGACGCTAAAGATTGCAGGAGCTCAAGGCCTGCGAGTCAGAACCAGCAACAACAGTCACCCGTTCCACGAAACCAGTCACAGCAACAACAGCAAGGAAATAAGACATGCTTTCAGTGTGGGGCTGAAGGTCATTTCAAGCGGAACTGTCCCCAATTAAACCAGAATCAAAGCAACAATAACAATAATCAGGGCAGTGGGAACAACAATGGGGGAAACAACAACAACAATGGTGCAAAAGGTCGTATGTTTGTGATTGGCCAGAGTGACGCAAGGAACGATCCTAATGTGGTTACGGGTAAGTTTCTTCTCGACGACTTTTATGTTACCGTATTATTTGATTCGGGTGCGGATACCAGTTATATGTCTCTGAATGTTAGTCAAATGCTTAAACGCGCACCAACACTGTTAAGCACCAAACATGTCGTAGAGTTAGCTAATGGTAAAAGTCTAGAGGCCACACACATAGTTCAGGGTTGTAATCTTATCCTCGCTGGTCAGACTTTCTCTATCGATCTCATTCCAATAACTCTGAGTAGCTTTGATATCGTCATTGGTATGGATTGGTTATCCCAACAACAAGCAGAGATCCTATGCAAGGAGAAGATCATTCGTATTCCTCGTTCGGGAAAAGAACCTCTCGAAGTTCAAGGCGACAAGAGTGGTGTCGTGAGTGGCATCATCTCTTTCTTGAAGGCTCAGAAGTGTCTGCGAAAGGGCCACATAGCTATTTTAGCACTCGTTACTGATACATCGACGACAGAGAAAAAGATTGGGGATATTCCTGTAGTACGCGACTTTCCTCAAGTGTTTCCTGAAGAGTTACCTGGGTTACCGCCCCATCGCCAGGTCGAATTTCAGATCGAGCTAGCTCCAGGAGCAGCACCTATAGCTCGAGCACCTTATCGCTTAGCTCCAACCGAACTGGAAGAACTGTCTAAGCAATTGCAAGAACTCTTGGAAAAGGGTTTCATACGTCCTAGCTCTTCGCCCTGGGGAGCTCCAGTATTATTTGTGAAGAAGAAAGACGGTACCTTTCGTATGTGCATAGATTACCGCGAACTAAACAAGGTGACCGTGAAGAATCGTTATCCACTTCCACGCATCGACGACTTATTCGACCAGTTACAAGGGTCGAGCTATTACTCAAAGATTGATCTAAGGTCAGGTTACCATCAACTGAGAGTCCGGGATGAGGACGTCTCCAAAACAGCATTCAGAACTCGCTACGGTCATTATGAGTTTTTGGTCATGCCATTCGGGCTAACGAACGCGCCTGCGGTTTTCATGGATCTTATGAACAGGGTGTGCAAACCTTATCTTGACAAGTTTGTTATTGTTTTTATTGATGACATCCTAATTTATTCGAAGAATCGAGAGGAACACGAACAGCATTTACGACTTATTTTGGAACTCCTTCGAACGGAACAACTGTACGCTAAGTTTTCAAAATGCGACTTCTGGCTTCGTGAAGTCCACTTTCTAGGCCACGTGGTAAACAAGGATGGGATACATGTTGATCCATCCAAGGTAGATTCGATCAAGAACTGGCCTGCACCTCGCACACCGACAGAAATACGCCAATTCTTGGGATTGGCGGGTTATTACAGACGGTTTATCAAAGACTTCTCAAAGATTGCACAGCCACTTACATTACTGACACAGAAAGGTGTTGCTTACCGTTGGAGTGATACACAGGATACAGCATTTCAGCCCTTAAAGGATAGACTTTGTAGCGCACCTATCCTCTCATTGCCTGAAGGCACGGACGATTTTGTAGTCTACTGTGATGCATCTATCCAAGGTCTTGGATGTGTGTTGATGCAGCGGGATAAAGTCATTGCTTATGCTTCGCGCCAACTTAAGATTCACGAACGGAATTACACTACGCACGATTTAGAGCTTGGAGCTGTTGTTTTTGCGCTCAAGATATGGCGACATTACCTGTATGGCACCAAGTGCACCATCTACACCGATCACAGGAGCCTCGAATATATTTTCAAGCAGAAAGATTTGAACATGCGACAACGTCGATGGGTCGAGTTACTGAACGATTACGAATGTGCTATAAAGTACCATCCAGGCAAGGCCAATGTGGTGGCCGACGCCCTCAGTCGAAAGGATACTATACCTAGGCGTGTACGAGCTTTGCAACTCACTATTCAGTCTAGTCTTCCTTCACAGATACGAGATGCTCAGGTAGAAGCATTGAAACCAGAAAACGTCAGGGCTGAAGCTCTACGCGGTTCAAGGCAACGGTTAGAACCAAGGGCAGACGGCGCCTACTATGTAACCGGACGCATCTGGGTCCCACTCTATGGTAATTTACGCGAACTTGTAATGGATGAAGCTCATAAGTCTCGCTACTCAGTACATCCTGGTTCAGATAAGATGTACCACGACCTCAGAACTACATATTGGTGGCCTAGCATGAAGGCCCACATAGCAACTTACGTTAGCAAGTGTTTGACTTGTGCGAGAGTCAAAGCAGAATATCAGAAACCATCAGGCCCACTCCAACAACCTGAGATACCACAATGGAAATGGGAGCAAATTTCCATGGATTTTGTTACTGGCCTACCTAGATCTCAACGTGGGAATGATACTATTTGGGTGATCGTGGATCGACTCACAAAGTCTGCTCACTTCTTGGCTATCAAGGAAACGGATAAGTTCTCCACTCTAGCAGACGTATACCTTAAGGAAGTTGTCTCGAGGCACGGGGTGCCCACATCTATTATCTCTGATCGTGATGCACGTTTTACTTCAGAACTGTGGCAAGCAATGCACAAATCTTTTGGCTCTCGATTAGACATGAGCACAGCTTATCATCCTCAGACATATGGGCAGTCTGAGCGCACTATTCAAACTCTAGAAGACATGCTTCGGGCGTGCGTAATTGACTTTGGCAAAGGCTGGGAAAAACATCTGCCACTTGTGGAATTTTCGTACAACAACAGTTACCACACCAGCATTAAAGCTGCTCCATTTGAGGCATTGTACGGGCGTAAATGCCGATCACCTCTTTGTTGGGCAGAGGTGGGTGACAGTCAGATCACAGGTCCGGAAATGGTAGTTGATACTACTGAAAAGATTGCTCAAATACGACAACGCATGGCGGCAGCACGTGACCGTCAGAAAGTATACGCTGATAAAGACAGGAAAGTACTCGAATTCCAAGTTGGGGATCGAGCACTACTCAAAGTTTCACCCTGGAAGGGTGTTGTTCGTTTTGGCAAACGAGGCAAGCTCAATCCACGATACGTTGGACCATTTGAAGTCATAGAAAAGATAGGCAAAGTGGCCTACAGACTGAACTTACCAGCTGAACTCAGTGCAGTTCACGACGTCTTTCATGTGTCGAATCTGAAGAAGTGGCAGTCAGATGAGACCTTTATAGTTCCTTTGAAGGAGCTCACTATCGACGAACGGTTGCATTTCGTCGAAGAACCAGTTGAAATCACGGACCGGGATGTTAAGGTCCTCAAGAACACTAGAATACCTCTTGTACGAGTTCGTTGGAACTCCCGTCGCGGCCCAGAGTTCACCTGGGAGCGCGAAGATCAAATGGAACTCAAATATCCCCAGTTGTTCGAAAACAATGCAACTACTACTGAGGCTGAAGCTACTACGGAATTTCGGAACGAAATTCCAACTCAACGGGGAAATGATGTGACACCCCAGGAAAACCAGTAAACGATAACTTACCTAGCTTTCTCAGTAACCGCATGCTAAATTTCGGGACGAAATTTCTTTCAAGTTGGGGATAATGTGACAACTCGAGTTTCCGACTTTCATTTTCGCATTTAGTTCACGTTGACTTTGACTGTGTAGTTGTTTGACTTGTTTAACTTGTAACTGTACACGTTATATTTTTTTTTCATATATAGATATTTTTATGAACGCATTGTGGTTGCATGATTTTGTGTTTGGCTGTATAACATGAAACCTGTTGAAAACTTAAAACTGTTAGCACATAAAAGGACTCGACGAAACAGACAGGACCCGACGAAACAGACTGTTTCGTCATAAGCATCCCGACGAAACAGAAGTCTGTTTCGCCAAGCCCAGTTTCGCCAAGCCCATTAAGGGCCCAGAACGGTAATTCGTTCATATTAACGTGAACCGACTCCCTGTTTCACACTTTTAACAAATAGAAACCCTAGAACTCTCCACTCTGTGATGGCGATAACCATCCTCAACCATCATCTTTCTCTCTCGAATCCTCCCTTGTTCATCCCGGATATCTCGGTTAGTGCGTGCTCGTCTAATCGGTTTCTTTGTTCTTTGTTTTCTTTATACATGTTGTGTATATGCTTGATTTCTGGATTATAGGAGTATACGTGTATGATGAATACTTAGGGTTTCATGAACCTCTCAATGATTGTGCATGATAGCGGGTATGCATAGAGTATGGATTTTATGAGTGTTGTTTTGTGATGATTACATGATTTTATTGATGATGATGATGATATGATCCCTGTTTCATTGATGCTTCGGTTGAGATGCATAGATTAATGGTTAGTAACATAAGACTCATTATATTGAGCGAGGATTGAACGTTTTCTGTAAAACTGTTGTATCGGCGATTAGGGTTTCTGTGTTATCCGTATCTGCTGTTACTGATGTCTGCGAAATTGACATCCGACGAAACAGAACCCTCGGCGAAACAGAAAGTGTTTCGCCAAGAGTAATCGACGAAATTGAATTCTGTTTCGTCAAATGAGACCCCGACGAAACAGAACGTGTTTCGTCGAATGTGTATTTCGCCGAACAGT
>JARYGA010041280.1:0-41219 GCA_030545235.1 Helianthus tuberosus
GGAATTGAGAACGCAGCTAGATGATTTGCTAGCCAAAGGTTTTATCAAACCTAGTTCGTCTCCTTGGGGAGCACCAGTTCTATTTGTCAAGAAGAAGGATGGATCGATGCGTCTGTGCATTGACTACCGTGAGCTTAATATGGTCACCATCAAGAATAGGTATCCTTTGCCCAGAATCGACGATCTGTTCGATCAACTTCAAGGGGCAAGTTTCTTTTCTAAGATTGACCTAAGGTCAGGCTATCACCAACTGAAGGTTAGAGATGAAGACGTACACAAGACTGCATTTAGGACTCGTTATGGTCATTACGAGTTCCTAGTGATGCCTTTTGGGCTCACTAATGCACCGGCGCGTTCATGGATCTCATGAATCGCGTTTGCAAGCCGCATTTAGATAAATTCGTCATCGTCTTCATTGATGACATCCTCATCTACTCAAAGAATGAAGCTGACCATGAGAAGCATCTTCATTGTATTCTGGAACTACTTCATAAAGAAAAGCTATATGCCAAGTTCTCGAAGTGTGAATTCTGGCTTCGAGCAGTCCAATTTCTTGGACATGTTGTTAGTAAGCATGGTATCCAAGTAGATCCCGCTAAAGTTGAGGCTGTCATGAATTGGCACGAGCCAAAGACGCCTACGGAAATTCGTAGCTTCCTAGGTTTGGCAGGATACTATAGGCGATTCATTGAAAACTTCTCAAGGATTGCTGCACCCCTGACTTCGCTGACACGTAAGAAGATTAAGTTTGACTGGGGTCCTAAGCAGCAGGAATCATTCGATATTCTGAAACAAAAGTTGAGCAATGCTCCAGTACTGACATTGCCGGATGGAATTGAGGAGTTTGTAGTTTATTGTGATGCATCACACACCGGGTTGGGGTGTGTGCTTATGCAGAAAGGCAAAGTCATTGCCTATGCTTCACGCCAGTTAAAGGTGCACGAAAAGAATTACACCACCCATGACTTGGAGTTGGGTGCCGTTGTATTCGCACTAAAACTTTGGAGGCACTACTTATATGGAATCAAATGTGTGATCTATTCTGATCACAAGAGCCTTCAACATTTGTTCAATCAGAAGGACTTGAACATGAGGCAACGCCGTTGGATGGAAACTCTTAATGATTACGATTGTGAAATAAGATACCATCCCGGCAAGGCGAATGTAGTAGCCGATGCCTTGAGTCGGAAGGAAAAAGTAAAACCGATAAGAATCAATGCCAAGAGCATTGAGGTAAGGAATAGCTTGACAGAAAGGTTGTTAGCTGCACAGGAGGAAGCTGTGTTGGAAGCTAACTATCCTAGCGAAAAGCTAGGAGTAACTGAGGAGCAGTTATCTCTTAGTAAGGATGGAATTCTTAGATTGAATGGACGGATATGGGTTCCAATTTATGGAGGACTCCGAGATGTTATCCTCCAGGAAGCCCATAGCTCTAAATATTCCGTTCATCCTGGAGCTGATAAGATGTACCAGGATCTAAGGGCAAATTATTGGTGGATAGGCTTGAAAAAGTCTGTTGCCGCCTATGTAGCAAAATGCTTGACATGTGCGCAAGTAAAGGCAGAACAACAAAAGCCGCCAGGTTTGCTACAACAGCCTGAACTTCCCACCTGGAAATGGGAAATGGTAACTATGGATTTTATTACCAAGTTACCTAAGACAAGGAAATGAAATGACACCATCTGGGTGATCGTAGACAGACTGACTAAGTCAGCACATTTCCTACCCATTAAGGAGACCTACAGCTCCGACATGTTAGCCCAGTTGTACGTGGATAAGATTGTAGCTTTACATGGCATACCTGTGTCTATTATCTCTGACAGAGATACTAGATATACGTCACATTTTTGGAAAAGCTTCCAACAATCTTTGGGCACACGTTTGAACTTTAGTACGGCTTACCATCCTCAGACAGACGGTCAGAGTGAGCGTACTATTCAAACGTTGGAAGACATGCTTCGAGCATGTGCAATTGACTTGGGTGGTAGTTGGGATAAGCACCTACCCTTAGTCGAATTCTCCTACAACAATAGCTACCATACCAGCATAAAGGCTGCGCCTTTTGATGCATTATACGGTAGAAAGTGTAGATCACCCATTTGTTGGGCGGAAGTTGGAGATGTCCAATTATCGGGACCAGAGATAGTGTTCGAAACGACAGACAAGATTGTCCAGATTCGAGACCGTCTCAAAGCTGCCCGAGATAGGCAGAAAAGCTATGCAGATCCAAAGCGTAAATCTTTTCACTTCGAAGTAGGTGACAAGGTGTTACTTAAAGTATCACCCTGGAAAGGAGTGATGCGATTTGGTAAGAAAGGCAAGCTAAGCCCGAGATACATAGGACCTTTCGAGGTTATCGAACGTGTCGGGTCAGTTGCCTATAAGCTAAACTTACCGGAAGAGCTCAGTGGAATTCACAATGTATTTCACATCTGCAATCTGAAAAAGTGTTTCGCTGATGAATCACTGGTCATACCACATTCGGATGTGCATATAGATGAGAGCTTGAAATTTGTGGAAAAACCATTGTCGATCGAGGATCGACAGGTTAAGAAGCTTCGAAGGAAGCATATACCGATCGTAAAGGTTAAATGGGATGCCCGTAGAGGTCCCGAATACACGTGGGAGGTAGAGTCTACTATGAAAGAGAAATACCCTCATTTATTTCAGTAAATCTCGAGGTCGAGATTTCTTTTAAGGGGGTGAGGATGTAACACCTCGAAAAATTCGTGTGTAATAAAATAACGACACGTGGCATACAAGACAAGAATGTTAGAAACCCGGATCTAGTCAAAGATGTATGGTAGGATTTAAAGTGTCGACATGTTAATTAAAAATACCTCTGAACGACCAAATTAAATCCCAAGACCCTGAATTATTAAAAACATTTTATATTCTAAAATCCGGTAAATACTAACAACAATGGGTCCATATTTTCTAGTGTGGGATCCTACGAAGAAAAAGCATGACAACCCTTCGTTTATGATTTTTGATGATATCCAAGACAAATTGTACATCAAATAAGTGATCAAAACTGTTCCTTGCACGTTCTTGTGGTCCCATACTGTAAATTAGAAGCTCACAATTCGTTTTACATGTATTACCCGTTCAAAGCTTGAAAGACCAGCGATTTTTACCTTCTGCCACAGGCTTACGGACCGTAAGCCTTACCCTTACGGTCCATAAGGGGTTGCCAGCGAGCAGAAAACCCACAGCTGCCTGTTCTGCAGGTTTTAACCGACTTAAAATACAAGTTTTCGATTCTATGGGCTGCCTATGATGGTATTTAGCCTATAGAAGACACATGTATCAATCCTTGATTGTTAGTAGACCCATTTGGCATCAATCTAGCATGATCAAAGTCAATATATAAGCTTCATAATGTTGCAACATTCTTCCATTCATCATCTGATCAACTTCTGGAGCATAAGGATCATTCTCAATCTTCCTAATCATCCATTAGACACATGTAAGTGCCCTTGACCTTTCTAAATTAAGTTATGCTTAGTTTATAGCCTAGAAGTCAAACCGTCGTAACTACGGTTTGACTTAGCGATAAAACACAAACGGTTCAGGGATTTGTCGAAATGAAAGTTGTTATAAGTTGGTAATTATGTAGGCTTTAAACCCTTAAAAGGGCACCCACTGATTCCAATCATAACCAGGTTGTTTGTCGAGTCAAACTTCTTCCGAAAAAGTCAACAGAATCATTAATCGTGTAATTAACGATACAGAAGGTGTGTAATCTGTTTTATCATCCATATAACTTGAAAATAAGTATAATAACTTGTCTAAGCTTGTTTGATTCGACAACTTTCTGTTTTGAACCGATTCGGAGCCGAAAGTCGCATAGTTTGACTTTCTGCTTTGACCTCGATTCTGACCCGGTTTTGATAGGTGTAGACATGCCTTAAAGTTCCAGTAGGACCTTGTAACATGTTAGTATAAACCTCTGTGCTTGTTACTTTGATTGTCCAGTTCGTTGCACGTTTCCGTTAAATTGCCAAATGTTGACCATATTGCCCTTATGATCATAAAACGAGATTTTTGAAGATGTGAAAGTACAATAACCTTTGTTACTGATTATTAATCATGTCCCTAAAATTTGACATCAATCGGAGGTCTAGATTAGGAGTTATGCTTAATGACGTAATTATAACGATTCTTAGTAATTAAACGACGTCATTAGCGTAAAACCTATCTAAACCCAATTTTCGACACCAAACCTTTTACCCACTGGTGTAATATAATATTTTGGGATTTTAAAGATTTTTAATTATTTTTAAACTGATCATAAGCTAGGATTAGCGCCTTAATTCGGTAAATACCGAATATGCCCTTTTAAGCCATAAAATGAGTTTTACAAATCCTTTTAACGCCAATCCAATTGCTACTGATTTTAAATAATAAATGGAGTGTTTTGAACCTATTTAATTGATCTGAAAACTCAGAATCCTATTTTAAACCGTACGTCGCTTAAAACGGCTTCATAAGCGTATTATACGCGTAGTTTGAGTTTAAAACCATTTTGTCTCTTGAGACTTATTATCAACTGATGTAACCTGTTAAAATAGGTTATTTTTCTGACTTAATTAGACCCGGATCACAGAAGCTTAATTAATCCTTTTTATAATCTTTAAAATGACCAAAATACCCCTACGGGGTTTAATATGAGATTAAACTCATTTTGGGCAAAATGGAAGGTATCCTACTGATATCAAAACATATTTAAGGCATGTTAACTTAGGAAACCTGTTTAGGACTCTTATGGTTACCCGTTACGCTTCATACGCGTTCGGTTCGGTTTATGTAACTAGTTTACATAAATTAGCCGAAACGGGTCAAATCTTATCTGTTTTATCTCAAAATCCAGAATGTGTATAATATACCCATATTAAGCAAGTCTTCAAACTTGTCGGGTCTAAATCACATTCTATCCGGTCTTCGCTTAATCGTGCGTACGAACCGTATCTTTAAAACTAACCGGTCTAAGCTTAAGCTTAACTAAAGACCGTTAGGATTCTAATAGGTTATTATAAACCTTCGTTCCAGATTAGGAGAACCGGTAAAAGATACTTGCACTCGCTGATTTTGATTTATACTTGCTCAGGTAAATACTCTTAACTTATTTCCCTATACGGGCTTGGGGTACGGTATATAAAATACCGCTTGGTCGGGCATTTCGACCTTAATCGTTTTGGGGGTTAAGTATTATCGAGATGACCATTTAAATTGTTTTGTTTTCTTAAAGCCTTTGGGGGGTTAATGACCATGTCCCGGATATCCCTGGCATCATTTTACGAAATGGCCACGACCTTAGCACACAGGTGTAGGCGTACACCTGTCAGTGTCTCATTTACATAATGTGGTGTGTCTATTGATCTTTAACCCAGCTCGATCCGGCTACTGAACGCATAAGAAACATGTAAATCTTTTACGAGTATTATATTCAAATAATTATCCCAAGTTATAAAATATTATTTGTGCCTTGTGCCTTAAATGCATTTTCTTAAACTCTTTTCAAAATGAGTCGGTTGATTGTATTTACCAGTGTAAACTGACGTATTTTTCTTAAAAAGGTTAAGTGCAGGTACTACGCGTAATAGGCTGGCTTTTCTCCTAGCATCCACAATAAGTCTCGCAAGCTTAGATGTCATAGACTGTTGAACACTGTTTCCTCTTATTTTGATATACCTGTGGATTTATATTCGACTATTTGTGATACTTAATATTACAATGTTGTTTGGTTGAATTGAATCTATACTTTGCTTCCGCTGTGCATTTAAATATTGTGTTGTTTGACTATTATGTTACCAACCACGTCACGATACTCCCCTACCGGGCCCACCAGTAATACGTGGAAATTTGGGGTGTGACATAGCGCCCGCTATAGCGAATATCGTAACCATGCGATACTGAAAAATAGTTTTTTCTTTGTTCTTTTTAATACATAGCAACTGAAAAAATTAGTGTATTTTAGGGTTTTTTGTTACAGGATTGAAAATAGAAGCGTATATTCTTCCATATTTACAGGATTTTTTATAAAATATACATGTAAAATATTTCGAAAATTTTCTTCTAGTTTATCGCTAAATATGAAATAACGCCCGCTATCACATCGCTATCACAACGTAGCGTATAGGTAGATTGTCACCATCGTGCGCTATTCGCTATTGACAACTATGTACTACAGCCTTGCACATAGCCGTTTGGTAGTGGAGTACACCACTTTTAACCACCAGGTTGTCCGTGACCGAAAACTTGATAACTCTTTAGTAGTTTTCCAAAATAAAAATGTATATCATAGTTCGCAAATTATTTATCCAATTAGACAATAGATTAACCACTTCATAATCAAGGTATTATTAAAAATTATCAATCAGCTACATCAACATCAAACAAATTAATAAGAAACACATCAAACAACAAAAAACCTCACCTTGACCAAGTGTAAACTTAAACGGCTCTCTTATATCCCTACTAGGATCAAAGGATCAAACTTCGTACCATCAACCAAAAGTTCCCGTATAATGAGCTGTCAAAAATAAACAAAAAAAAATCCATATCACAATCATCAACAACATAACCATAACTATACAATCTACCTCCCACACAAACGCAACAACTTTACCTTCAACCTCATCACCACTCTCAGGAGTATCCCAACCTTCACCTTCTTTCAAAAGCTTACCCTTGATTCCCAATCTCTTTCTCTTCTCCGACTTTTAATGTTACCAGAGCTTCAATATGGTCCATGAAATCTTCGTTGATCTTGTCGGCTGCTGGAATATTGAAATTTAATAGTAAGTATTATTTCTAACAAAAGGAAAGACGAAGACTTGAGCACATAAAATTATTATACGGTTGCATAAGGGACCCCTACGTCGATTGAACTAATATTACTTCAGATACATAATATATTGCCTTGAGATGTTTAGTGGAAATTGTAAATAAGAGAAGAATATAATAGAAACAACTTACACTGTCCATATTGCATAGCAAAAACGCAAAAAAAAAACAAAGAAGTACTATCGCCCAACTTACACATCACATAACAACTTTTTTTTTTGTATAAAATTACAAAAAATACAATAAACATATAGCAAAAGTAAGTCAACCGTACCTTCCATACCGTACACGCCGTCAAGAGACTGCAGATCTGAGATGTTGATAAACAAATCCAAGCCAAACAGATCCAAAACACAAATCAAAGATATTAGGGATAACACATGATTCTCAATCAAGAAACAGATCTAAAACACAAATCAAAGAACAAAAATGATTGTACGGCAAAAAAAATTAGAGAATTAGATGGAAGAACGACAACTATCGAACAAACCATAGGTGAGCGTATGATTCTTATCTTGGTAGATTAAAATCGATTTTGACTAAGGTGGCTATTTATCTAGATGGTAAAATTGAAGGAATTCAATGAAAAAGAAAGAAAATAAAGAATAATTAGTAGATAGAAGAGGAAGTCGTACCTTGTTGATGACGATTGAAGGAGAGGCAGAAACCCTAGGTCACGAATGAAGTGTGTTGAAGAAGATGAAACCCTGTTTGCTTTATATATGGAATGAAGACCCGTATTAGGTATTCGGATCCCGAGTCGGGTTTCACATCAGGGAAATTAGAGGAATAGAAAATGGCGGGAAAATGTGTTATAGAGGCTCTAGATGGGGGATATGTGTCCCCTAGGTATGGCTTTTATTAGATTTAAAAGATGTATCGTGATTTTTAAGAATTCTTTTGGTTTACGTTATTTTGATTGTCAGATTCACAATAATATATTTTTCTACATTATAATAATACTTTGAGATTATGAATAAGGCAATACCGCTTTAACCATCCATTTCAATGTAATTGTATTTTTATTTTAACGACAAATTTTGTTAATCCCATTTGATTGTGTGACTTGAATCCAAGATCTACCCTTTTCAAACCCATGTTTAAAGGCTTTGGTTTTGTCAATAGACCACCACCCCCATTGATTCAATATAATTTATCTCCTATACTAAAGTAAAACATCTTATGTTCCAACCCCCGACCCTACCCTGAGCTGGAGCCGTGAGCAGATACAACTGGTACCGGTGTTTATTAAAATTATCGTAGCAGAATTTTCATCAGGACCGGGTGTCAGGAAAAATATCAGAGGTTTCAAGAAACCGTAGTTTTCATTTCATAAACTGTGGGATGAAACCCAATTCATTGTATAAGGATAAACGTTCATATTAGTTTATTATAACTAGGATAAAGACCCGCGCGTGTTGCGTCGCGGGGCTTTTTGAGTTGAACACATAATATGATGCTAAAGAACCATAGCAAAAAGCAAACACATATTTATAAATTTCAATTCGTGCAAACTGTAATCAAGTGTAGGTCAATGAAATGGGCTAGATCAAAAAATATTAATGTTACAAAATCATAACAAAAACCAAGCATAAATTTATAAACTGTAGGGTATTTGCAAATAGGGATGAGCTCGGTACCGACCGGTATGGAACCGGTACCGGTACCGAAAGTACCGGTACCGAAAATCCCCAAAAGTGTGTACCGGTACCGAATATACCTGGTACGGTACGGTTCGGTACCGGTATTTGAGGGTAAAAACCGGTACCGAACCAGTACCGAATGTGACAACCCGTACTCCCGTTGTCAAGAGAAGGGCATTTTGGTAAAAACGTGCGCATAATAATTACTATTATTATTGCCATTATTATTATTATTATTAGTATTATATTTGTTATTACTATTATGATGTTGGCAAATAATAATCCATGACGAAAGATCCTAAGTATTTACGTATGAGTTAACAAGACCGGGCCAGTCCGTCGAACGAGGAGCCTAATCGTTTGACAAATTCACGCACTTGGGCTAGGCCCAACCCAACTAACCTAAACCCTACCCTTTAAATAAGCTTAAAACCCCACCTCCTTCATTTTCTTGCAAAAACCCTAAGACCCCCACACCGGCCGCACCACCCTTACCCCCTGCCCCTTCTCTACCGATCCAGCAACCTCCGAAGACCGGAGCGTATTCCGGCGCCTCATTTTCCGGCGAACCAGCTCTGGCCACACATCCTTAACGACACCCTCCTCCTTCCTCCCTCCCACACGCAACCCACTCACCTTCACCTTCCCCTCCTTCTCTGCTGAACCGGTGACCGGAGCGGATCTCCGGCGGCCGCACAGTCACACACACCCCTCTCGTTCTCTCTCCCCTGATCCTCTATTTTGATGTCGAACCGGCTTAAGCCATACGGTTGATCGAAGAAGAAGATGGTCCGACGAATCTCACCGCTCGGACCTAAGTTGGTGGCTCGGGTCATATTCTGTTCGAGTCCGTGTCGGAGAGGAGCGGTGGCAGCAACCTCGGGTTCTTCTCGGGTCTTGTCTCGTCTGGTCCGGTTTCGGTCCGCACAGCCACCGTCCTTCAATCTTCGGTCAGTTCATACCACTGTTGTGCTTGTGTTTTTATTAAATGATTTGGCAGTTTATCCGATTCATGGATTGTGCACATGATAATAGGTGATTGTTATTATTTGGTGATTGGATGTTGATGCTTAATTTGAGCCCTTGTTGAACTGTTTGAGTGTAACATGTTAGGTTGCTTGGATGTTCATAAGGTTAAAAATTTAGACTGATGATGACGATGTGGTATGTGGCTTGTTTATGGATTCTGTGTAACGGTTGTTTAAGAAATGAAATTATATGCATATGTTGTGCTTATATTTATGTGTGAGTCTACTATTGATCTGATTGAATATTGGTATGTGTTAATTGTTTGGGATTTGACCATGATAATAATGATTGTATGTATAAAAATGGATGTTGATATTGTGATAGTAAAACAGTAATAGAAGTTGTTGTGTTGTGATACTTATGACTATGTGAAACTTGACCTTATATGTGTATGTAATGGTGTATCAACTGTTAGTCTGCAAGATGTCATGGGTAATGAGAATTGTTATTGTGAATGATTGATTTAAAAATTATTGAATGACAGAAATATTTGAAATATGATGGTTTGATCTGTTTTAATGATTGTGCGACATAATAAAACATGTTAAGGAATTGTGATTGGTACGTACAAATGGATAAGGGGTCTAGAAGCTTCGGTGGTGGTTGCGAGTCGAGACCGTAAGGTTGCGACTCGAGACCAGACCATGACAAGCCGAAACCTCCGGTTGCGACTCGAAACCCCCGGTTGCGACTCGCAACCAAAACATGACAACTCGAGACCGCCCGGTTGCGACTCGCAACCAAAACATGACAACTCGAGACCGTCTGGTTGCGACTCGGAACTTCATGGTTGCGACTCGGAACTTCATGGTTGCGACTCGAGACCTCTGGTTCTCGATTCGAGACCACCCGGTTTCGACTGGACTACTCTGCTTGGTTATTGGGCCGCACAAACTGATGTTTTGAACTACGTGTTACTATTAATGTTTAACTGTTACTGTTTAACTGTTTGCATGCTAGGATAGGCCCAATAACGTATATGCTAGTATGACTTACGTGCTATGTGTTAGATACGTGTAGTTATACGTGACATTACTTGCACACGAACCTAATAAATATTTAATAACCATAATAGGGTATGGTTGACCAACGTAACACGAGTAAATTAATCACCGAGCAAAGCAAAGGTGAGTTCACTACTTTTTACTTAAAGCATGCGTTCCCGGTGGATTGGGAAACGGAACAAAACACTTTTCCTGGTTTGGGATTGCTTACTATCTCCTTGTGCGGGATACGGTATTTCTATCTCCTTGTGTGGGATACGGGTAACAACGCTATCCCCTTATGAGGGATACAAACTTACTTTTCTTCCCTTGTTACTGGGAACAAACTTACTTACTTCCCTTGTTACTGGGAACTTTTAGTTAATTACTGTTTATACTGGATGCAACAAGCAACACTAAACAAAACTCTATCACTCAAGTCCTCACTTCTTAATACCGATTAGTCGCCGGGGCCAGGCGAACGGGTTATTAGTTGATAGCGCTATTTAGGTCTCACCAACCTCACACCGTGCCAAGGTATGGGATCGGTCGTGAACTAATGTACTCTGGCAACCGTCAATGATGATAGAACATTGACAAACGGGGCACTCTACGGAAACGTACGGATGAATAGTATTCGGTATTGTAAAAACAGTTTAGTCGCTTACTTATGGGGTAGCTCCCCATCGCATGTATAAACGGATAAATTAACTGGTTAAAACAAGTTTTTGGAATTAAAAACTGGAAAACTACAAACACGTGAACTCGCCAACGTTATGTTGACACTCTACTGCATGCTTTGCAGGTTGCTCGATACAGCTCTGGACGGACGTTGCAATCGGATGGAGTGCGTGGTTCGTAAGTTTCGTATGAACAACTTGCGGGTTTAAATTATGATATGTATTCTTTTCCCTTCCACTGTGAACTTAAACTATGTTTTGAAAAATTTAAATTAGGTCACTAATTATGCTAATGTTCATAACAATAACTAATCCGTTCAAATAATTAGTGGCTAAGATCCTGGTCGGTCACGCCTCCAAGCGGTGGTACTCCGCATGTGGATTTTGGGGGTGTGACAGATTGGTATCAGAGCCATTGGTTATAGCGAACTAGGTTTTAAATATAAAATATTTTTGGCTTGGGAAATAAAAATATTTTTATATGGAAACCAGACTATAACCGTTCTTTAGTGTGAACCACAACGACACCACACTCCGGATTGCAAGATTCGTCAACTTCAGATGCTCACCTGGTAATGGTAGACTAACGAACTTTTACTTGTGCATAACTTATGTGTGTGAATACGCATGTGTGTATGTATATAATTAGCATATATGTGCGTATATTTAGTATTTAACACAGTGGATCATACGAAGGCTAGGCTAGCGTGTTACGTGTTAAACAGGAGCGAGTCCTCCTAAACCTGGTTCGAAACCACAATACACTATGGGCAGGGAACCCATTTATTCCAAGCACTCGTCCACGTATTTCCTGATATCATCCCTGGACTGCCACTCGACGCGAGGGACGTTCACTCGATAGGCCTGCCCAGGGAAGGCCTGCTACGAAGCACACAGAGAAGTTACGAGAACGAACCGACGAAGGGAAGCCACCCCTATATCGTGCAATATTAGAAAGAACGACGACGTCATTCGCATCCTTTTTACTTGCGTATTTCTTTTCTCGACTTAAGTAGTGAGACTTGTTCCCTCATACGACTGATCACCTAGATTCTTGAAGCATTCTAGTAAGTCTACACCTTTTGGGTTTCCGTTTGCACGTCTCGAACACGAAAAGCATGCGTGGTGTATGCTTCTTATTGTAGTGCCAGCAATCGTCTCACCTTTCCATTGACCACATAGTTATTTCTCCCTAATCCCTCGTTACATGGTTAACCCCTATTCAAGTACAACCTTATGCCTTAGCACGCCCCAAAACCCAAAGAATTGATAATTTTCTTACAAACCGGCGTATTTGGAAGCGTGGCTAGACGAAGACACGAGCCAGTCAACCCACCGACGAGTACGGCGACCTTGATGCTTACCCTATCCTCCATTTGTCAGAACTGTTATTGTCTGACGACTTCTCTGATTCAATGAATCCTCCCACTAACTTTCGTACGAATCCGCGTTTATTGCTCAGATGGTATCCCCGCTCCTATCGTTACTTTGTCATGACATCCACGTTTCTCCGTTTAGAGACCTTGACCAGATCTCTCTTCAGTCTGGCGAATTCAACAAACTCGACCTTTAGTCGACAAACTTTTTAGCTCTTGAAATTCGGCAACGTGTTACTTCAATCATACTTTTTCGAAAGCCTGTTTCCGCACCTTTACATCAAAACCCCTTGACGACGCAAGCCCTACTTCGAACACATTCGCACAACTTAGAACAAACCACTTGAGCTTGACTCCCTACCGGTCTGAGAGATCGCATTCTGCCAGATGTCCCAGTAGATCCTAAAACCTACAAACCCGCACGACGACCATCCCTCTCTAGCTACTTATCATTGTGCTAACCACACCGGCGTAACACTCCTTGTCGGCAAGCGACGCTCTTTATTCTAACCATGTGCAACCTGTGTACGACCAACTACCTCATCGACATCAGATAAATCCTCATTGCCGATCCTAAAGCCCTCATGTTTTGCCTCAAGTTCGAACGCCTCGATCGCGACTACTCTTCTTGCATGTTTTCACTATTCGTGTTATGCTTCACGGACTCCCTAATTCTTATCTCGCCCTGTTCTGCACAAGACCCGCTCGAACGAATTACTCTTTCGAACTTGATACGACCAATACGGCTTCTTAGTCACGACATTTGAATTTATTCCCTCCTGTCAAATTTCGACACCTGTTTCCTTTGACGACGCCTGAACCTACTCCGAGAACCCGTAGGGATCCGAACGACTCATACGCTCAACCCTAGAATCTCTACGACCCAAACCGCTTTACACAAAGTTTTCAACGTGTGACTTTTGACGTCGCAAGGCCCGCTTTTCTCGATCGCTTGCTCCTCTCGACAACTCAAAGTTTCCGAAAGGGGGGCTACTATAGGCATGTTCAGGATTTGGGATTCGTAGTCCTTGTGCTCAAAATATGGAGACATTACTAGTACGCTACCAACTGTACACGATTTACACCGGTCACGAGAGTCTCCAACACAGTCTTTGAACACGTAACAACACCGACGGGGTTGAACCCCTAAACGATCACGAATGCGCGATCAGGCATCATCCAGACTGGGCTAACAAGAGACTAAACCTAAGCATGAAAGTGTGTTACAGTTTACTATTCCTTCAGACCTCCCGATCAAACCTGGAACGCTCCAGTGGAAACTCTGAAAGCGGAAAATTCCTTGGCTGAGTCCATGCGTGACACGAAAAAGCCGCTCGAACTCAAGGGCAACTACGTTCACTACTTTATGGAACGTATCTGGGTTCCATCTTGCGGGAATCTCTGAGAACTTATGATGGGTGAAGCACACGAGCCTACATGGTACATCCCGACTCTGACAAGATGCGTCACGACCTCAAGGCCCATCTAAGGAATCATAAATCGTTTAACCAAGTTGCGCACTTCCTTGTGAACAAGGAGAATGACAAGTTTTTGAAACTTGCAGCCGTCTACTTGATAAAAGCAGGCTGTGCACGAAGACCTTTGGCTCACAGTTAGGCATGAGCACCGCTTATCGCCCGCAAACCAATGACCAGGCCAAACACCCCCCCCCCCAAACACCCAAAGACATGCTAAGAATATGTGTTATTGATCTTGGATACGAGTGGCCCTTCCCTTTTGTAGGATTCTCTCCCAACAACTGCTGCCACACCAGCATCCAGGCATCACCATTTGAGGCATCGCGCGGACGCAAATGTTGGTCACCTCTGTGTTGGGCGGAAGCCAAATTACCGACCCATAACTTACATTTGACACAACGGATAAGATCGCCCAGATCAGGCAAAACGCATGGCGGCAGTTCCAGACTGTCAGAAAGGCTACGCGGATAAGCGTAGGAAACCTCTAGAACTCCTAGTCAGAGATTGGGTTCTACTTAAAGTACACCCTCGAAGAGTGTGGTACGTTTTGGTTAACGGGATGAACTTAATCCGCGATATGTTGGACCATACGAAATTGCCGAAAGGATCGGTAAGGTATCTCTAGGGACTCAACCTGCCTGAAGAGCTGAGTGCGGTGCACAACGTCCTTCATGCGCCTAGTCTAAAGAAGCGTCTGTCAGATGAAACATTCGTTGTCCTTTTTAGGAGCTCGTGATCAGCAACAAACTACGCTTCGTTGGGGAAAATCAGATGATGCGCATGTATCCCCAGTTGTTTACAGACATTACTTCCAGCATTGAAGCTACAACTGAATTTCGGGAAGAAATTTCAAGCCAACAAGGGGATGATGTGACACCCCACGAAAATGCTTAAACACCCTAGCTTGTCAGTAGCTGCGTGCTAAATTTCGGGACGAAATTTCTTAAAGTTGGGGATAATGTGACACTTCGGGTTCTCCCGTACGTTCTTGGATGATATAATTAAATTGGTGAAGTTCTATACTATGTGAAATATGTGCAAACTCTTGGAACCTTATGCTACTTGACCTCCTACGCGATGTGACCTTATGTGCTATGTGGCTTACATGTTTATTTTGTGAATTTTTGCGAGCTACGTGTATGTACGTACGACACTGAGTCATCAGCGAGTCTATAATTAGAGCGAATCGTGTGACTTAGCTTAAATTTCGAGGACGAAATTCTTGTAACATGGGGAGAATGTGACAACCCGTACTCCCGTTGTCAAGAGAAGGGCATTTTGGTAAAAACGTGCGCATAATAATTACTATTATTATTGCCATTATTATTATTATTATTATTAGTATTATATTTGTTATTACTATTATGATGTTGGCAAATAATAATCCATGACGAAAGATCCTAAGTATTTACGTATGAGTTAACAAGACCGGGCCAGTCCGTCGAACGAGGAGCCTAATCGTTTGACAAATTCACGCACTTGGGCTAGGCCCAACCCAACTAACCTAAACCCTACCCTTTAAATAAGCTTAAAACCCCACCTCCTTCATTTTCTTGCAAAAACCCTAAGACCCCCACACCGGCCGCACCACCCTTACCCCCTGCCCCTTCTCTACCGATCCAGCAACCTCCGAAGACCGGAGCGTATTCCGGCGCCTCATTTTCCGGCGAACCAGCTCTGGCCACACATCCTTAACGACACCCTCCTCCTTCCTCCCTCCCACACGCAACCCACTCACCTTCACCTTCCCCTCCTTCTCTGCTGAACCGGTGACCGGAGCGCATCTCCGGCGGCCGCACAGTCACACACACCCCTCTCGTTCTCTCTCCCCTGATCCTCTATTTTGATGTCGAACCGGCTTAAGCCATACGGTTGATCGAAGAAGAAGATGGTCCGACGAATCTCACCGCTCGGACCTAAGTTGGTGGCTCGGGTCATATTCTGTTCGAGTCCGTGTCGGAGAGGAGCGGTGGCAGCAACCTCGGGTTCTTCTCGGGTCTTGTCTCGTCTGGTCCGGTTTCGGTCCGCACAGCCACCGTCCTTCAATCTTCGGTCAGTTCATACCACTGTTGTGCTTGTGTTTTTGTTAAATGATTTGGCAGTTTATCCGATTCATGGATTGTGCACATGATAATAGGTGATTGTTATTATTTGGTGATTGGATGTTGATGCTTAATTTGAGCCCTTGTTGAACTGTTTGAGTGTAACATGTTAGGTTGCTTGGATGTTCATAAGGTTAAAAATTTAGACTGATGATGACGATGTGGTATGTGGCTTGTTTATGGATTCTGTGTAACGGTTGTTTAAGAAATGAAATTATATGCATATGTTGTGCTTATATTTATGTGTGAGTCTACTATTGATCTGATTGAATATTGGTATGTGTTAATTGTTTGGGATTTGACCATGATAATAATGATTGTATGTATAAAAATGGATGTTGATATTGTGATAGTAAAACTGTAATAGAAGTTGTTGTGTTGTGATACTTATGACTATGTGAAACTTGACCTTATATGTGTATGTAATGGTGTATCAACTGTTAGTCTGCAAGATGTCATGGGTAATGAGAATTGTTATTGTGAATGATTGATTTAAAAATTATTGAATGACAGAAATATTTGAAATATGATGGTTTGATCTGTTTTAATGATTGTGCGACATAATAAAACATGTTAAGGAATTGTGATTGGTACGTACAAATGGATAAGGGGTCTAGAAGCTTCGGTGGTGGTTGCGAGTCGAGACCGTAAGGTTGCGACTCGAGACCAGACCATGACAAGCCGAAACCTCCGGTTGCGACTCGAAACCCCCGGTTGCGACTCGCAACCAAAACATGACAACTCGAGACCGCCCGGTTGCGACTCGCAACCAAAACATGACAACTCGAGACCGTCTGGTTGCGACTCGGAACTTCATGGTTGCGACTCGGAACTTCATGGTTGCGACTCGAGACCTCTGGTTCTCGATTCGAGACCACCCGGTTTCGACTGGACTACTCTGCTTGGTTATTGGGCCGCACAAACTGATGTTTTGAACTACGTGTTACTATTAATGTTTAACTGTTACTGTTTAACTGTTTGCATGCTAGGATAGGCCCAATAACGTATATGCTAGTATGACTTACGTGCTATGTGTTAGATACGTGTAGTTATACGTGACATTACTTGCACACGAACCTAATAAATATTTAATAACCATAATAGGGTATGGTTGACCAACGTAACACGAGTAAATTAATCACCGAGCAAAGCAAAGGTGAGTTCACTACTTTTTACTTAAAGCATGCGTTCCCGGTGGATTGGGAAACGGAACAAAACACTTTTCCTGGTTTGGGATTGCTTACTATCTCCTTGTGCGGGATACGGTATTTCTATCTCCTTGTGTGGGATACGGGTAACAACGCTATCCCCTTATGAGGGATACAAACTTACTTTTCTTCCCTTGTTACTGGGAACAAACTTACTTACTTCCCTTGTTACTGGGAACTTTTAGTTAATTACTGTTTATACTGGATGCAACAAGCAACACTAAACAAAACTCTATCACTCAAGTCCTCACTTCTTAATACCGATTAGTCGCCGGGGCCAGGCGAACGGGTTATTAGTTGATAGCGCTATTTAGGTCTCACCAACCTCACACCGTGCCAAGGTATGGGATCGGTCGTGAACTAATGTACTCTGGCAACCGTCAATGATGATAGAACATTGACAAACGGGGCACTCTACGGAAACGTACGGATGAATAGTATTCGGTATTGTAAAAACAGTTTAGTCGCTTACTTATGGGGTAGCTCCCCATCGCATGTATAAACGGATAAATTAACTGGTTAAAACAAGTTTTTGGAATTAAAAACTGGAAAACTACAAACACGTGAACTCGCCAACGTTATGTTGACACTCTACTGCATGCTTTGCAGGTTGCTCGATACAGCTCTGGACGGACGTTGCAATCGGATGGAGTGCGTGGTTCGTAAGTTTCGTATGAACAACTTGCGGGTTTAAATTATGATATGTATTATTTTCCCTTCCGCTGTGAACTTAAACTATGTTTTGAAAAATTTAAATTAGGTCACTAATTATGCTAATGTTCATAACAATAACTAATCCGTTCAAATAATTAGTGGCTAAGATCCTGGTCGGTCACGCCTCCAAGCGGTGGTACTCCGCATGTGGATTTTGGGGGTGTGACACCGAAAATCTCAAAAGTCGATACCGAATCGGTACCGAAAGTGTACCTGGTTCGGTAAATTTGGTACCGGTACCGGTTCGGTACCGGGTACCATTTGCTCATATCAAATCACAATATGAGGGTAGATTTCTTAGCCACACAAGACCCCAATAACCCAATAACACTTTTTATTCTGGTTAAGGTTCACCAGGACCCTAATAACTCTTATCAAATCACAATATGAGTTGATGACCACATTCATTTAATTTCTACCTATAGCTACTAAAGTCACTGATTCATTGTTTCTTAGCTTTAGAACTAACATTATAATATCTATAGCTAGCAGTCGTATGTGTTAATCATGTAGCGATATAAACGGAACGAACCGTTGTTAGCATGAGGAAGCCCTCCATCCAACATCTCCCTCTAGATCATATGATGCTCCCTCTGGAAGCCCTCTGGTACATGTATCCCAGCGATATAATGCTCATTCTCCCATTTCCCTTCTATTATCAAAATGTCATACTCAAACCACAAATTCACATCCTATATCTCGAACACGGGCATGTTCAACGACACACACAACCCATCCCTTACGTGGTGAACGACTTAATCTTCACCTCTCGGCATGAATTATAACACATTGTCTCAGTCCCATGTCAGCTCAAAAATTAAACGCATCTAAAACCAATTAACAAAATATAAGTATACATATATAATAACCAAATTAATTTCTATTCTAACAGATCATAACATACCATAAACACAACATTACCACAGTAAGTCATGTCCTACATGTACCATGGAAACACCATCCGCATGTTCTTTTCGAGGATGGTGACCTTTTCATGCCAACTTCCACATCATCATGAATTCATGATTCTCCAACCTGAGACATCATGCTTTTATGCTTGCAACTCCAATTTGCATTGTGAAGCATTGAGATAATCAACTAATGAGATTGAAAGAATGTTGAACAAAAATTTTGTTGCAGAAAATTACTTCAAAACTGAAGTTCTATTTCTTCCAATGTAATGTTGTCATTAACAAATATGATGAGATATTGTTACATGTCATCCACTTTTCACTACACTTGGAGCATTAATTTCCATTTCAACATATTGATAAACAACCATTTATATCGCAAACCCAATGATTTCTTCAAATCATTCAGAGTACATGAAGTAGCATGTTGAGCAGCAACAATAAATCTCATTGAGGCAAAGTCATCTTCAGCAAATAAATAGAATAAACAATATGTCAAGATGAAACAACTCATCCACATTTCATATAATTGAGTTGAACCCAACTCTAAAGCATCTTCACTCAACATAGAGAAACAAATAAATTTTATCTATCATATCTTATCTATCTCATCTATATATAAAATATAGGCACCTCTTATTTTAATTTTCTTTTCTTTTCTTTAATTCGAGTCCGATCCCTGTTCAAATCAACAAAGCTATCTACACATTTGTGATGAAATAAGTCAAATTTTGATATCAAAAGTACGATTAACTGTGTAAACATATAATGCCACATGTTGAACCACAAATTCATGTCAATCTCAAAGTATTTATAGGAAAGTCAAGAGAACTACCTGGCTAAAAAAATCAAAATTCAGACCCAATTTTAATCTCAAAGCATAAAATAACACAAAAAGGTATACCTTCCCAAAGAATTCAAGTAACTAACAGCTCTTTCTCTGTTCACCAATAAAGTATGCTTTCACCTTCAAATCCGCTTCTTTCAAGATGCATACACTTTTCTTTGTCGCAAAAAAAAATCCCGATATTACAATAAGTGTTACGATAGGAAATGAAATAACTCAAATAATTGGATCAGTTAGTGTGTAGATGTAGCAGAACAGAATGAACCGAGATTGAGGTAGATGAAATGAGATCAAAGTTAAGGTGAAATCCCCAATCACCCACCTACGAATCCAGTTAAAAAGCTTCAAAACAAAAGCCCTAAATCAGAATCAACTAATAAACGTTCGAAACAGCCAAAAGAATCCGACTATAGGCAAAATCAAACAAAGAAACAGAGAATATATGGTGCAAAACTCAGTAGGAATTAAGCTAGGGTTCATCAAAGTTACCTTAACTGTGTCGATCTACACCGCCAGAGATCCGTCACCATCATGACATTCCTTAGTCTCCACTTAGTGGGATGAGACCTACCACGTGACGGAGCTCGGCCAATTGCCGAAAAATCGTCTACTACGTTGACAGAGAGAATATAAAAGGGTTTTGGGAGGAAGAAGAGAAGATGCGGTGTTTTGGGAAAGAATGAGAGATGCACGTGTATGAAGCAGAATCAGATATCTAAATTTTTTTTGGAGAACACACAAAGCCATGGGTACAACTACCCTTAGCTTGAAATTGTTTCTTATTAATAAGGTTTCAATTGCTTTAAATGAATATTAAAAAAAACATAGGATTTCTATTCTTTAACTTCATCTCAGTTGTTCAGTATAAATCATTATAATGATTTTCTAGCCTTTTCACAAAGTGAAATGATTGTTGGGTTGTGGAGGATTTGACTAAAGAGTGTCAAAGCTACTCATAACCCAGATGACCAGATAACTCGTCTAGGTTATGCCTCAAAGGAACTGACAACCCAGATGACTAGATAACTCGTCTGGGTTATGACTCCGAAGCAACTGATAACCCAGATGAACAAGTAACTCGTCTGGGTTGTGGCAACTGCTAACCCAGATGTGGGTTGTGAAGTTTTTGTCCAGAGCTGAGGTTTATCTGTTACTGTAGCTTAAAGTCAACAACCCTAATTGTACCCCCTATAAATACTTCTTATTCATGTACTATAAATACTTCTTATTTATTGTCTATCGCCTCCGTCAATACGAATCGTAGCGGAAACAGTTTAATCCTAGGCTTTATATTGTAATAAGTAGAGAAAAAGGCAAGGTGGCAATATTGTAATTAATGAGAAATCTCATTAAAGCCTTGGCCTATAAATAGGAGGCTTATGTCTTAGATTAGAGACTTTTGGCATTTGAAGAGTTGGAGAGCTTGAGATCTAGAGAGAGAGTCTAGAGAGAGAAAGCTCGTTGTATGTGATTCAAGGTGCTGTACGATTTTAGATTTCTAATAGAATCACAGTTATATTACGTCTCGTGTGTTCGGTCACGTTCGTGTACGGATTCCGCATGTCACACGTTCGGTTCGCAATCGTTTCGGAGTCAAAACCGGTCCTAACAAGTGGTATCAGAGCAGGAGCTCGATTGCACAGATCAAACACACAATTTTGCTCGAGATTTCATCAAATTCATATCCAAATTGCATCAGATTTGATCTATTTCTTCATCTTTTTCATATCTTTACGTTTTTAACTGAAAATCTCCAAATTACACAGGATTTTACGGTTCAAAATTGCTGATTTTTGGATATAATGTGCGAAAATACCTGATCTATAAGCCTACAAAGTTTCAAATCTTAATTCAAAGCCGTTTGAGAGAAATCTAAGATTTTTGGTCCGAATTTGCTTGAAAAACCCCCATCCAGTTCGCATGAAGTGATTGACAGATCATCCAATTCGCACGAGTTGGCCTCAAAAGTCTTCCATTTTGCACGAATTGAACATAATCGACTCAGTTCGCTTGAAAAGGATTTCCAGTTCGCATGAAATTCAACCAGTTCGCTTGAAAGTGTCAGTTCACACGACTTGAACCTCCACTTCGCTCCAAATAAGATCACTTCGTACGTAGTGACCTCAGTTCACTTGAAAGGTTCATCAAATCATATGAAATTAATCCCAGTTCGTTTGTAAGGTTGAAAATCAGCCCGTACGGATTGAGATTAAGTCCAAATCGTTTGAAATTGATCTAAGTTTGCACGGATTGAACTCAGGTCATTTGGGAGGTTAACCAGCTTGCACGAAGTGACTATAAGGTCACCAGGTCATTTGAGTTAGTATCAGGTCGTTTGATAATCAGAACCAGTTCGCACGAATTGAATTCAATTTCAAAACCGTTCCTACAGCAACGGGTTCAGAGTACCTGTCCGATTCAAGTTGTTTGATAATTTTTAAACTGATCGTGTTTATTTGTTTCAGGTGATTAAAAGGTGCTGAGATTCGAAAAGTTAACATCATGGCTGAAGAGTTCTACAACACGTTTTACAAGGCGTTTACGTCCGAGTCTTCTGAAAACTCAACTGTCACACCGAAATCCATTACAAAAGCGATCAATGAAAACATTAATCATGACAATTTTTATGGAACTCATTCAAAACCGCCCAAGTTTGATAGTATTGAGGATTACACTTGGTGGAAAGAACGTTTCATCAACTGGGCAAAAGCTTACACGCATGAAAGTTGGTTCTGTTTGGAATTTGGTTATGATAGGCCGGTCAATGACAAAGGCGAAGAAATCCCACTCAAAAGCTTATCCATAGATGACAAAAAGGAATTCTCATCTGAACAGAGAATGATTGCTTTAATCCAATCATCAATTAGAGATGACATGTTTGCTTTACTTCAACATGATGGGTCATCAAAATCTGTTTGGGAAGCTTTACGGGTTAAAGCTGAGGGGGGTAAACAAATCAAGAAAAATAAAATTGCTTTATTAAAGAAAAAATTTGAATTGTTTGATAGCTTGAAAGGTGAATCAGTTAGACAAATGATAGAGAGGTTTTGTCATTTGAAAATTGAACTTGATAGGTTTGGTATTGTTAAAACACTAGAGGAAATAATTGATAAAATCATAGAAGCGTTACCACGAGCTGATCAGTGGCAAACGTTTGTTTTTATTTTGAAAAACGATGTGTTATATGATACAATCACTCTCGATGTATTGATTGAAAAGATAGAAACTCATGATCTTGAATTGCAGAAACAAAGCAAGATGAGCGATTCTTTACATCATCAGAATGTTGGTCTTTATTACAAAGGTAACATACCCTCGGTGAAAGCTGGTGATTCACCAAAGACAGCATTTAGTAGTGAGAAGACAAAGGAACCACATAAAAGCTCATCAAGCTACAATCCAGGATATCACTCATCTTCTTCAAAAGCAAACCCTGAAGAATCAGAAGAAGTTCTCTGCAACATCGCTCTGAAACTGAAAAATTCTCCGGCTATGAGCATCAACTCTGCTAAGCAGCAAATGAGCTTCCTTGCATCTGTTCTGGAATCACATGAAGGTCTAGTTGCAAGCAAAATTGGAAACTCTGAATTGACCAAAGAAGACTACGACCAGATAGACCCAGCAGAAATGGAACTCATTGACATTCGTTGGTGTTTAGCTAGTTGCATCCGAAGAGCTCAGAGGTATATGGAGATTACTGGGAAACAGTCAATTGGTGGTCCGTCAACTAAGCTGGGATTTGATAAATCCAAAGTGACCTGTTTCAAATGCAAGCAAAAAGGTCATTTCAAGAGAGAATGCAATAATTCTACAGTTGATGGAAATGAACATCCTTTCAATGATGATTATTACCCAAAGGCAATTTACCACCGTAGCAAAGAAGAGCCGAAAATGATCGAAAATAATCCCAAAGAGAAGTCAAGAGCATGTGCAGTTTTCCATGATGATGAAGGATATGACTGGAGTGAAATTCTTCCAGAAGAAGATCGTATTGATTATCGATTCAAAATTAGAACAAAGGAAGACGCAAAAATTCTTCACAGAAAACATGATCATTATGCTTTTGTTGCTGAGGTAAAAGAGAAAACCAGATAAGAGATTCTGAATGAGAAAACATCCAGAGAAAGAAATATCGTTGGATACAGAATTGAGAAAATGCAGGAAGAGTATGAAAATGCTGTAAGCAATAAAAGATGGGACAAAAAGCGAGAATGTTATGTCAACAGAGATGGTGAACCTATTGTCCACAGGAGGGACATAGATCATGATGATGTTCTTGTAGTAATTCCTCGATCCGGCGAATACTATTCAAATGTTGAAAAAGATAAAACATATGTGAAAAGGCTGGATAAAATCATAAGAGATGCCATGACATCAAGTTTGGGGAAGAGGGATGAAGCAAGAATGAAGAAAAATGTTGAGCGTATGGTAGAAGAGTTGAAGAAGGTGGCTGAAGAAGTGAAAGAAAATGAAGAAAAAGTTGTTGTGAATGAAGAAGTGGTGAAAGAAGCTGTTACTGAAAAACAACAGATTGAAGAAATGAAGAAAGAAGAAGAAGGAGAAGTGAAGAATGAGAGTTTGAATGATGTTGGTGATGATGCTGGTGTTGGTGAAGAAGATTCTGATCAGACAGAAGTTGCAGCAAACACCGAGGTGCCAATCACTGAGGTAAAAACTGAATCTGAAATCGTAAAAACTGTTGAACAGTGCAAGAAATGTATGGAAACATGTAGAGCTTGTACTGAAAAAGACGAAAAGTTCAGAACAAGAGATCTAGAATTCAATAAAATCGATAATGTTTTCAAAGAAAAATGCAAAGAAATGCTAGAAAATGAAAAGGTTTTAAAAGATAATGACGAAAAGCTTTCTCAAAAATGTAAAATTTAGAAAACGAAAATGAAAATTTAAAAGAAAAGGTTTCGAAAATGACAGAAGAATGTTCTCAAAAAGAAAATGAATGTCAGGAAATGAAAAGGGAATATGATTCAATAAAATTGGCTTATCACATTACTAAAAAGTCATATGAAGATGTGAAAGGTCAAATGAAACTTGTTCAACCGAGATTGAAATACTGTTCTGAAACAACTGATACGCTTAAGCGACAGTATGAAATAAAGCAACAAGTTGTAAATTCTTACATTGAGTATGTTGCTAAGCTAAAGCGTCAGATTGCTGATTTAGAACAGGATGACAACAAGTTAAAAAGTTATCATGCGTCATCATATGTGCTTGAAAGAATTTTCAACATAAAATCGGGTGATGATGATTCTGAGAAAAACAAGAAAGGTATTGGCTCAGAGTTTCATCAAGTTTCTCCACCGGAAAAGTTTGCATTTTATGATGATGAAAAGGTCGAAAAAGCTTTCAACATGGTAGATCAATTGCCAGATAACATTGACGTAACCTATTTCAAATCTGATGATTCAAGTGATTCAGAGGTGGTTGGTAAGGTCGTTGAAAGTGTGTTGAAAGAAGAGTCGATTGAAAAAGGTAAATCTGAATCACAGGATGAAAATGAAGGTAGTTTTCATGAAGAATATCTGAAAAACTCAAAATTTGAGAAAAATTTGAATGATGATTCAAAAGGATTGGTTTATACCATGATTGGATCGGACAAATTATTCTTAGATATTGTATTCCCGATTCAGAATGTGATTTCAGAAAAGATTGACAAAGTTTTCAAAATGGTTGAGATTGAAAAATCTGAAATTCCAAAGTTTGCTGGAAAATGTCGCAAAACTTTTTATAACAAACCTGGTTACAAAAAGAAACACATGAAGGCTGGGTTGGGTTATAAAAAGAAACAAAATTGGAAACAAAATGAAAAGCCGAATTATCAGAAAAAGATGAATTTTGTTCACGGAACAAGTTCCGAAGAAGAGAAAGAACTCCAATTTAGACGACAGTCTAATGAAGAGTTCTATGCTCAGAAAAAACAACAACAACAGGTCAAAGATGTCTCAAAGAGAACATGTTTCAAATGTGATCAAACAGGACAGCTTGCTCGCAAGTGTCCAAATCTGAAACCTGTTGGTGTTGAGACGAAAAAGAAGAGTAATGATGTTGAGATACATAAATCTGAGGATGTGAAACAAAGGTCAACCAGATTTGATTTAAAACAAACTTGGAGGTACAACACAAACAAGTTTGCTTCGAATCAAACATGGAAATCAAACCCTAATAGGTTCGATTCAAGACAAACCTGGAATTCTCACATACCCAGATTAAGAACAACACAAAGTTGGAAAACAACTGTCGATGCAACAAAACCAAACGAGTTTTGGAAACCAACTGTTGTTCAAAATCAAAATGTTCAAAAAGAGTCACATTTTTACAAACGAGGTACCCCTAAAGGTCAAAAATGGAGTGTTAAGAAACAAGTGACTTCTGTAGATGATGCTAAAATTGAAAAAGTCTTTGTACAAAATGACAAAGATTTTCCGAAGTTGAATGAAGCATATTGTGTTGAAATGCCTAAGGTCAAACAGACCTGGGCTAAATTGTTCAAATAATTCAATTATTGAATGTGCAGGTGGTTCCGAAGAAATCTGAATGTCAACAAGAAGAATGTCGGAGCAGCCTGGCACGAAAGGAAGAGGTTGCTGATCCCTGCAATGGTTAAACAGGGAGTTTGTTTGATTTCTGTACATAAATAAACAAAATTTCAAAACCCTAAAAACTGAAAAACTTAAAAACCAAATATATGTTTTTATTTTATCAAAAAATTGAAAATTCAAAAATATGTTTGTTTTTAAATTTGTCAAAAATCAAAAATTCAAAAATTTGTTACTTGAATATGCCAAAACCCTCACGGCGGAACAAACATGATTAATTTCACAAGATTGAAAAACGGTTTTCAAACTGTAAAATATCAATGTGTTGTAAATCATGGGGGTACGTTATATTTTCTGCAAAATAGAGCATGACATGCAGAAAATGGATGGCGAGACAATGCTATCTACATCGGTTTGTCAAATTTTCTTTAAATGGTTTTGCATTTTAATGGGAGTAAGAAATTGTCAGAAAATCCAAAAACATTAGAAAATTTGAAAAAGGCAAAAATATGATAAAATTCAAAAAATGAGTTTTGTATAAAAAGAGGAAATGATAGTACATCAGTAGACAATCACAGTACGCTAAAGAAATGGAAAGTCAAATGTGATAAACGGTCTCACTGATGATATGCCAGTAGGTTTTTACACGCTTAGTAGATTGTTTTCGAGATATAAACCTAAATATCAATACTTACTTATCTCGTGGGGAACATCTCTCGGATATATGGGTAACCCCCGAAATCTTGTTTGAAGGGCTTTCTATTTCTGACATACTAGGTCTTTGTACGTGATGATATCTGGGGTATTATACCGGGACTTCTGATTTTGCGGGAGCAATAGCCTAGTCCTCGTATAATACTTTGCACTGCTTTATTCATAAAGCCCACCCTCAGCATAAAAAATGATGAAACATTGAAAAATGCTAATCATGTGCTATTGAAAAGAAGATCCCCAAGGGGGACCCACCTAAAGTCGAGCCATCATCTCTCTGATTTTGCAGAAGCAATAGGCTGAGCTCTCATAGCCTCGCATTAACCCCTTACAGATATCATTAGTGTACATTCACCTGTAAGACTGAATATAGAAGTCTGGATACGGGAGTATATTCTGAGGTGGGACAAACGAATAAGTTTAAGTCCTTAAAACACTAATCTCGTATCTCAAAACAGTTGAACTTTGTGTGAGAATTTAAGTGGATCAGTATACTGACAATCTAAGTGAATCGTTTAGAACCTAAAGTGTTTAAAGCTCAACGGTACTAGTGATTTGTCATAAACTGATATGATCCTCTGACACGAACTCAATCAAAAATATTATCTGTAAATATGTTTGTAAATATTTCTTTACTGCGTTTTATTTCAGAAAAATACAAAAAGATTTTGATTTCACTTTATTTTCGACAACCGATGTTAGAGAGCTGAGTTTCAAAATCTAAGTATGTTGATCGTGTTTCTGAAAATAAAACAAGTTCATTAACTTGAAACTTGAAGCTTTTAAAAATCAAAAATAAAAAACAGTTTGTGAAGTCTCCAAGGTCATTAATTTGGACTTGGATGATTTACTGTGAGGGATTTGGATGCTTAAATTGTTATAATCTATTGAAAAGATCCAGTTTTAGATCATGTTCACTAAAATTGCCAAATCTACGAAGATTGTTGATAGGGGGAGAGTATCAAGTATTTCTGGATATATTCATATTATTATATCTTAAAGCCAGGATCTTGATTTAGAATGTTTAATACAGCCAGGTTACGATTCCTGGAAAATCGAAATTGCTTTCATTGTTGAAATGTTTTAGCTTATGTTGAGAGAGCCAGGATTTTTAATCCTGGATGTTCAAAATATTTTTTCTTATAAATGTTTGAGTCTTTGTAGATGTTATTCCAGACTACGATCCCGATAGCCGAGTCTAAGGGGGAGTCTGAAGATGAGCTTAACGCAAGGGGAAGTGTGCTTTCAAGGAGCCAGGTAACTATCCTGAAAGAGCTTGTAACCAGAAAGCCAGGTGTCGATCCCAAAAGCACGGAAGCTTGACGAAAGGGGGAACATGATGAAGAAAAGAGTCTACAGAAAGGGGAAGCTGAAGCTGAAGACAGATCCACGGGGATTCTGTTCAAGTAAGAGGGAGTCTGTGTTGCTGAAGATGATAAAGCTTCAAGAGGACTCAAAGAGAGAGAGAAAGACAAGATGCTACGGATTGACTGCGGCAATATCCAAGGGGGAGTCTGTTGGTGCAGTATTGTCTATCGCCTCCGTCAATACGAATCGTAGCGGAAACAGTTTAATCCTAGGCTTTATATTGTAATAAGTAGAGAAAAAGGCAAGGTGGCAATATTGTAATTAATGAGAAATCTCATTAAAGCCTTGGCGTATAAATAGGAGGCTTATGTCTTAGATTAGAGACTTTTGGCATTTGAAGAGTTGGAGAGCTTGAGATCTAGGGAGAGCGTCTAGAGAGAGAAAGCTCGTTGTATGTGATTCAAGGTGCTGTACGATTTAGATTTCTAATAGAATCACAGTTATATTACGTCTCTTGTGTTCGGTCACGTTCGTGTACGGATTCCGCACGTCACACGTTCGGTTAGCAATCGTTTCGGAGTCAAAACCGGTCCTAACAGAAAGTGGATGTAGGTCAGATTAGACGGAACCGCTATAAATCTCGTGTTCTTGTTCTTGTGATTTAGAGTGTGTGAGTGTGTGTGCTTGCTGTAGATTGTTCTAGTGTTCGTGTGATTCGTGTTCTTGACCTAACAACTGGTATCAGAGCTCAGGCTCTTGATCGATTCACACGAACTAGGTAAGAGGTGAAGAAGAAGAACACTTACATGTTGAAGAAGAAGCCATGGTCTCGGGTTTCAGTCACAGTCGCAGACATAGCGTCTAGGGTTTCTGAACCAGCCGCTGCTAGCATAGCCGCCACCACCGCCATCAGTTCCTAACTTCGATTAGGGCTCTGATTTAAGACTTTGCTGTAGATTGCGACTAGGGTTTCGATAACCCAGTAGCCGCCGCCTAGGGTTACAAAATTGAAGACCATTGTTGCTAGATATCGCATCTAGGGTTCCAAAATCGAAGATTAGGGCTTTTGATTTTGCACTTTGGTGACTGATTTTATGGAGTGTAAAGAGCAGAGCATGCAGGAAGAAGGAAGAACCAGGCGTTATTTTTTTGTGTTCCTTTTAAGGGAATCAAGTTTCCCTTATTTGCGAAAAGACCCCTCAACCTTTGTCAAGATCAGTTTTTTTTCTACCAGTGAACCAGCAGGTGTTTAGTCCGTCTGTTTGAAGATCAAAGAAACGTGAATCAGGTGTTTTCTCTTTCTATTTGTTTCAGTGTTGATTACAGCTTATTTCGATTTCAGTTTCGTTTAGTCGTGCTTGTGTTATCATGGTAGAAGACGGGAAGGTGCAAATCGAAAAGTTTGACGGGAAGAAGTTTGGTTGGTGGAAGATGCAGATTGAATCATTACTTTGTCAGAAAGACTTAGATGTAGTGCTCGAGGATGAAAGGCCAGAAAAAATACCATAAGCAGATTGGGATAGGATGAATAAGAATGCCAGAGCAGTGATAACGCTTTCTCTATCGGAGAATGTTGCCTTCAACATCCAGAAGGAGACCTCAGCTAGAGGAATGATGGCAGCATTATCGAATATGTATGAGAAGCCTTCTGCAACGAACAAGGTTTATCTTATTTGAGAGCTTGTGAATACCAGGATAAGGGAAGGTGATTTAGTTACAGCGCACATCAATAACTTAAACTCGATATTGTCTCGATTGGTGTCTGTGAACATCAAGTTTGATGATGAGGTTCAAGCCCTGTTGTTATTGTCCTCATTACCCGATAGTTGGTCCGGAACCGTAACTGCTATTACGAGCTCTTCAGATACGAGCAAGTTTACGTTTGTGAAGATGCGGGATCTTATTCTGGGCGAAGATGTCAGAAGAAGAAATTCAGGTGGATCATCGGGTGATTTAATGCATGTTGGCAGAGGAAGGAAGAATAACAGATGTAGTGGCAGCAAGAATAGAAAGAGGAGTCAGTCAAGGGCTCGAAATGATGTGACCTGTTGGAACTGTAAAGTGGTTGGACATTTTAGGAATCAATGTCCAAACGACAAGAAAGAAGTTAATGCTGCAGTAGACCATTCAGATGATGAAGTTTTGATCTGTAATGTGGAGAGCAGTGTGGATTCCTGGATTGTGGACTCGGGCGCTTCATTTCACGTTACCCACAGCAGTGAAGCACTACGGAATATTAAAATTGTGGATTTTGGTAAGGTACGACTTGCAAATGATGAAGTCCTAGATGTCACAGGGATGGGTGATATTGACTTAGTTACTTTAGTCGGATCTACTTGCACTTTGAGAGACGTGAGAGTTATTCTAGGCTTGAAGAAAATGCTTATTTCAGTCGGACAGTTGGATGATCAGGGTCACGAGGTTAAGTTCGGTAGTGGACAGTGGAAGGTAATTAAAGGAAATTTAGTAGTTGCACATGGCAAGAAGAGGGGCTCATTGTACATGGCCAGTGTACCGCCTAAGGGAGAGGTTATCCCAATTTAGAAGAAGACCAAGATCCAGTTCACAGAATCTCGTGGGCAGAAGAAGGTTTCCTTTGCAGATGGCAAACCCAGAGTCACAGGTCAGATTCAAGTTGAACGTGCTAGAAAAGGTTCAGTAAAACCAGTCAGGGGCATTTGTGGCAGTGGGAGCACGGGTTGTGCTTCAGTCAGAGTTACCAGACGACAGTGGGTTAAGAGAACCAGTATTCTAGCCGTCAAAGTCTCACCAGTTGATTATCTGCTTTATTTGGAGAGTGTGTGTTCTCAGAATGCTCCAGGATCGAGAAGTTCGTGTAAGTGGCAGTCGACAGGGACAGAGAATGAGTCACGAGTAGTGACTAATGAGTTGAAGCTCAGTGGGAGGCTTCAACGGGCCTTCAGGTTAACTGATGAGAAGGCCGCCCACAACTAGTAAAGAAGAAGAGGTTATAGAGGTACTTATTGTAGGTCCACCCGGAGGATCGAGTAACATCTATTCCTGTTTTCCGACAAACCCGAAAGTGCGGAATCCAAATGGGTAAGTTAAACCAAGTTCGAACACGTAAATGATAAACACGAGACTCAACGATTAACACTCCATTGCATTAATACTTGAAACTGTTACAATACAATGTTTACAAAATAATCTCTGTAAACTCTCTATGGTTCTCTCGTGTGTGTGTTCTGTGTTCTATGAGTTCTATCTGAATATATATATAGTCACAGACACGACGAAACTGAACAGGTCTCGACGAAACTATTGTTGTCGACGAAACACATGCTGGTCGACGAAACTCATAGAGTTTCGTCTATATCTTTGACGAAACAGGATGGGCCATGAAGAAACATTAAAGTCGATGAAACTCATAATGTTTCATCGACATTCATATGTTGAGAACATTGGATTCGGCCCAAGTGGGTTTAGCCCAAATCTTCATGCACATATACGTTGAAATGTCAGGCCCAACATGTATGCTTTACGTACATGAATTCTCAACATGCAAATTGTTAAGTTTAGTCAAACTTGTGACATCATCATGATGATGTCATGATGATGTGTCAGCGGGAACCGGCTCGCGGCGCTTCGTGCTTCGCGTGTCGAACTCTGGAGCGCAGGACGGAGGAATGTCATGACGTCGGGCTTGAGCCGAACCTAACCGGGTCGAACCGAACTGAGTCAAACCGAACCGAGTCGCGTCCACGTAATATGTATCAACAAACTCCCCCTTGGATGCTACTCGTGAGGTTCGTCTTCCATGTCTATCATGTCGGAGGATCTTCAAAGTCTTCACGTGTTGCAAGTAGAAAGTGTATTAATAAACTCCCGCTTTCATTTAGGAAGTGTATCAATAAACTCCCCCTTTGATTATGCTTGTGAATCTTTTAATCTTCAATGTTTCAGATCCTTGTGGTATTGATGAGTGATCAGCGGCAACTCGATCATCTTTATCATTTGAGTGCCTTCACATCGTGTCTTCATTCCGAAGCTTATCATCGAACATGTTCTCTTCGCCTTTAGCATCTGCACATGCAAGAAATCTAAACGCGTAATGAGAACAACTGCTTGGAATATAGTTAACATAAACAAACGACACACATGAGACCATATTTTCAACTACCGTCCGACAATTTAGTTTGAAAAGTTAACAGATTTTTCAATTTTGATTATTAACTTTCAAAACTTGCAAACTCTGACCGTTTATGAAGATTCAGTTGTTTTGGTTTTCATTCAGATTTCAGGCAACGAAGACTTGAGTTCCAACATCGGTTAATCAAAACTAAAGCAGAAATAAAATCTTTTTGGCTTTTATAAAGTTTATATTAAAACACACCTAAAATCTTTTTGGTATTTTGAATATTTCAAATGTAAAGACTGAAACCAGTAAATAAATATATACAGAGTTGCAGAAACTAAGAAAAGTAAATATGTACAAACATTCTTTTTGCGAGTTTCGAGGGTAAGAGAATCATATCAGTGTACGGTCATGCCAAAATACTCTTGTTGTTCTTTTTGTTAACATATAGATAAGCATCCTTTAACAATTATCGGTATTGTTGTCCACATAAGCTCAACTTATCATATGTAATCATGGCGAGGGGATACGTTAAGGTATGATTTATACTTACCGACCGGTGTTCATCCACATCACGACACATTCCCGTATCAAGGTATACACGAGGGTTCATCTTACTGGTGAGTATACCATTTATCATCTATTTTGCCGTATATGAAAATGTGAGAAACTCACTTATTTTGATTTAAAAACAAGCCCTATGTGATAGAATCACTTATTGATGAGGAACTTAATTTTCAGATGCATGAAGGGCACAAGAGCAAGTCCGTGAACAGGTCAGTACTTTCGTACGGCAAAGAGACGAACTTGACTCCCAGATAAATGTGATATATTATCACTTATTTTGTGGATATGTGATTGTTGATCACTTATTGAGGTCGTATGCAGTATGTACACGTATGTATGATATCATGGAAGATCTAGACTTCGTCTCCGTTTGTTTCGGTAAAAGAAACAACCATGATACCCAGATGATAAACAGCATAAAGACCACATATCTCAGAACCTCGGCAATCTCTCAAACGAAATTTCGGTACTAAGACCATATGCCAATGAGTGGTTCCCACCTGGTCTTCAGTCGATTTAAGTTTATATCACCCTGCACACTTTAAGATGATTATGAGCCTACCGATACATCTTATATAGAGCTGCTTAACATTTTTCATTTTGCATTTCAGTTTAAAGAGGTTTCAACAGACCACTGATGTACTATCATTTTCTCTTTTGCTCGCCAGGAAACTCATTTTTGTTTTTCTTTGTTTTTGGGTTTTGAAATTTTTCGATGTTTTTGAATTTTTCAAATTTTGGATTTACTCCCCCTAAAATCAACAAACTTACAATAATTTTAAAAACACAAAGATATTTACAAAAACGATTTTCCGATGCGGATTACTCTTGCTTGGCCTTAATGCCGTTTACCAATAATAAAAAATCAAATCTTGATTTATCAAATGCTTTGGTAAAAAGGTCGGCACGTTGGTCATTAGTGTGGACTTTAACAACATCGATAAGCCTTTTATCAAAGCAATCACGTATGAAGTGATACTTAATTTCGATGTGTTTCGTCTTTGAGTGCTGCACAGGATTTCTAGTGATAGATAAGGCAGCAGAATTATCGACTAAAATAGGAGTAGTTAGGAATTCAAAACCATAATCACGCATTTGCTGTTGTATCCACAGGACTTGGGAGCAACAACTTGAGGCAGCAATGTATTCAGCTTCACAAGTTGATGTGGCGACACAAGTCTGCTTCTTGCACTGCCATGTTAAGAAGGCGAGTTCCTAAAAACTGGCATCCAACCGTTGTGGATTTGCCGTCGATTTTGCATCCGCCAAAATCTGAATCACTGAAAGCGACTAAATCAAAGTTATCATCCTTAGGGTACCATAGACCGGTGTCAGGGCAACCCTTCAAATAACAAAAAATCCTTTTTACAGCTGCAAGTGTGAGGCCTTCGGGTTCACTTGATATCTGGCTAGCAGGCATGTTGGATACATTATATCCGGTCTTGATGCTGTGAGGTACATAAGGGATCCAATCATCGCGCGGTAGTATGAAGAGCTAACGAGTTCCCCCTTCAAGTCTGGATTGATTCCGTGATTTTGCTGCAGTGGGGTACCAATGGGCGATGTGTCGGACATCTGGAATCGGTTCAAGATGTCTTGAACATACTTAGTCTGATGGATGAAAATCCCATACTTCGTTTGTTGCACTTGCAAGCCCAAAAAGAAATTCATCTATCCCATAGCGCTTATCTCGAATTTATCCTGCATTACACGCTCGAAATCCCTACACATAACATTGTTAGTAGAGCCAAATATAATATCATCCATATATACCTGAACCAGTAGAAGATCTCCATCTTGTTCTTTTATGAAGAGAGTGCAATCAATAAGACCTCTGCGAAATCCATTCTCCAGCAGATAATTAGATAAGGTTGCATACCAAGCTCGTGGTGCTTGATGTAGACCATAGAGAGCTTTGTTCAGCAACCAAACCCGATCGGGATGAATAGGATCTTCAAAACCAGGAGGCTGTTCGACATACACATCTTCTTCCACTAGACCATGTAAGAATGCACTTTTGACGTCCATCTGGTAAACCTTGAATCCTTTGAATGAGGCATAAGCCAGAAAGATCGGAATTGCTTCCAGACGTGCAACAGGTGCATACACTTCGTTGCAGTCTATACCTTCAATCTGACGAAAACCTTGAACGACCAATCTTGCTTTGTTTCGAATAACGATACCACGGTCATCCTTTTTGCATTTATACACCCAACGGGTACCAATCTTCTTGTAATCAGCAGGTTTCTCTACGAGCTTCCAGACACCAAGTTTCTGGAATTGTTGCAGTTCTTCCTGCATTGCTTCAACCCAAGAGTTATCTTTCAAAGCTTCTTTCCAAGTTCTTGGCTCTTCCTGTGAGACATAACACACGAAAGACCAATCGTTCTGTTGACCAGATTCTCGAATCGCCGCATACAGGCCTGCGTTGTTGTTGTTTCGCAACATGTTTCTTGTTTGAATGCCACTCTGTACATTACCGATGATGTTTTGTTGAGGATGGGTATTGTGAATCCTTGTTTTTGGATTATCCTGAACTGGAATATTTGTACCCAGATTGTTGAGATTGAGATCAACAACCAATTCAATACCCGGAACTAACGAAGAGGATGATGCAGTAGCTTCCGAAATACCTTGTACAGCTGTTGTTGGAGCTTCTTGATCTGCATCTAGAAATTCTTCATCCTCTGAAGATTCGTTCAGTTCGGTTGCATCATGAAAATCCTCATTGTCGAGAGCATTATTGTTCACTGAAGATGGTTCTTGATTGACAATAATTGGACGAACCAACGGTGAATCTGTTGCGTTATTACTCTCGAAAAACATCCTTGCAGCAACATTTTCTTCAACTGCTTCAACATTGATCGAATTGAAAAAGTCATCGTACTCAAACATCCATGGTTGACCCGGATTTTTGACTGGTAATGTGTGCCTTTGTACTCTGACTTCAGACCATTCCACAACCCTTTTAGTCTCTAGATTCCAGACTCATAAGTTTGGGGTGGTATAACCAAGAAAGTGACCTTCAATAGATTTTGCCCTAAACTTTCCATTAGTATCGATCATTGTGCAAGGAGCTCCAAACGGTTCAAGATATGAAAAATCTGGTTTCCGTTTGTGAAGAAGCTCAAAGCAGGTCTTGTTGTGTCTTTTGACTGTAAGGACTCGGTTCAATGTATAGCAAGCAGAGGACACAGCTTCAGTCCAGAAGGGAATCGGCAATTGTGACTCTACCAACGTCGTCCTAGCAGTCTCGATCAATGTACGGTATTGACGTTCAGCGACGCCGTTCTGTTGAGGAGTATAAGCCTCACTAAATTCGTGAAGAATACCTTTTGATGTGCAAAACTCCGCCATGGATGATTTTTAAATTCAGTACCATTGTCGCTGCGTATCCGTCTAACCTTCAACTTATACAAATTCTCAATCTGAATGATCAAGTTTTTGATAATACCGAAAGTTTCACTCTTGTGAGCCATAAACGCCACCCAAGAAAATCTTGAATAATCATCAGTTATTACGAGGCAGTATTGATCATTCCTGATGCTTTTGTGTTTGACAGGACCGAACAAATCCATGTGCAAACATTCAAGAGGAACGGCCACCGTGTTGATCTTCTTCGTCGGATGTCGCTTCTTGGTTTGCTTTCCTTTTTGGCATGAAACACAGACGTCTTGAAGATGGAAATTTTTAAGAAGAACACCATTCACTAATTCATTCGACACCAAATGATTCATTTTCCGTAAGTGAATGTGACCCATACGTCTGTGCCAAGAGATTGAGTCTTTTTCCGTGGCTTTGGTAATAAAACAAGTTGCTTGTGCAGTCGTTGTAATAGCTTGGCTCATATCAAGAACATATAAATCGTTTATCCTTGGAGCTGATAAGAGAATCCATTCTTTTGGAATCTTGAAGCCGGGTTTCAGCACATAACATCCATTTGCGTCAAAGTGTACTGAAAACTGTTTATCACAGATTTATGAAATGATCAAGCTGTTGTACAAAGTTGATCTTGTCAAAACTTACAACCCCGTTAGATACCATTCCTTCTCCAGTAATATATCTGCCTTTATCTCCAGCAAAAGCAACATAACCTCCTCTAATAGATTTAACGTCGTAGAGAAGCTTCATGTCGCCAGTCATGTGCCTGGATGCCCCACTATCAACAATCCAATGACTGCTGAAAGTTCCTCCTGGAACACCCTGCACATGTACTCACATGATTAGTTGGAGATGGGGACCCAAGCCTTTGTGGTCTTGGGTCTTCCATTTTCATCAACGTAAGTTACTTGAACTTCTCGATGTTGCGGAAATTGTGATGTTCCCCCTGATTCAGTTACCGTTTTTGGTTTCCAGATCTGTTTTGTTTTACCAGTTTTATTCTTTAAAATTTTAACTTCATGATTGTCTGAAGTTTTTGAATTGTCTGGTTTGACAGAAACAGATGTTTTGTTAACCACGTCGGTTTTAATCGCCTTTTCAATTTTCTTAACCTGTTGGCGTTTTTGTTTCTTTTCCCTTTCTTTTACAAGACGGGGATCTGGTTTTGATGAAATAGATCGCTTGCGGTCAATTTGGTCACGGGGATCATCAACTTTGGCTTTTTGTTTATGAAGATATGGACAATTTCGAATAATATGTCCAAATGTGCCACATGAAAAACATGATCTTCGTTCTACAAACCCCGAAGTATCATGTGATTGTCTTGTCGATGATGAACTTTGTGATCCCGAGGTACTTGGTTTTGAACTATTTGGTTCATTTCTTTTCAACATTTTAACTTGATTAACATGATCTAAGTTAGATTTATTGGCAAATATTTCAAGTTTATCTGTTCCCGTCGATTTCACAAAGTTCACTTTCTTGTTCTTCTTTTGGTTCAGTTCCTTTCGACCTTGAGTTGTTGATTTACCATTTGGTTTGGTATGATTTTGCTGCTTTTTCGTTGTTGGTAATTTTTTATTGCCATATTGTTTTCGAACTTCAGCCTTTGGGATAGGAGGACACTGTGTTACCACAACGTGTGATCCTATCTTTCCCAAGAACTTACTTGTTGAATCCTTAAAAATTTTACTAATTAAAGATTGATTAACATTCTTAATAGGAAAATCTTTGTCAGAGTAGATTTTATCATCACCAACAAGAGTGTACAGCAAATTCACACTCTCGGACTCTTTTGCAGACGTGGACTCGACCAGAGCAGTCTTAGCAGGTTTTGCTGGAGGATCACATAGAATATGATTCTCAAGAGGTATGTCCTCTTCTTTGATTACCGCATCAGACTGTGCTGAGTCAGTATCATTGGATTCATCATTAGAAGAAACAGCATCCTCAACAATAACTGGAGGATCCTGATTTTGTTTAGCAGAAGACACACATGTATCTGCTGACACATCCGAATCTGATGATACTTCCGGTTTGTATCCAAGTCCCGTTGCAAATTCCTCAATGTCTAAAGGAACAGATTCCTCATAATGAGTTCTATTCTCCTCATCAGGCATGGCATCATAATTTTGTCTAACAGGCGGTGGACATTTCTTGTATCCAATGCACGTGACATCCTTTTTCTCTTTTTGTGTGCCAATGATGTGATCCAGCACATATCTAGAGTTTGAATAACTGTCTAGCTTAAGCCGGATCACCTCACTTTCACACTTTGTACAGGCTAACTCTTTTTGCATGATCTCAAGACGATTGATATAACAGTTTATGTCAGTTTGTTTTCTTGAAACCATTTTTGTCAATTCGGTTTTATCTTTTCTTAAATTTGCAACCACCGTTTTAAACTCCTTTTCATGGTTTTCATAAAACATGTTAGCCTCTTTGCATTTCGAGAGATCCACTATCAACTTTTGATTGTGGATATTTGTCACTTCATATTTGTTTTGCAAAGCCTCATGTTTGCTTTGCAAATCACACCACTTAGCATCTAAAGAAACATGTTTGTTTTGCAAGTCAAACAATTCAGCATTTAAAGCATCATGTTTGCTTTGCAACTCAGACATGTTAGCATCCAAATCAGCACATTTAACACTTAAGCTAGCTCAATTATCACAATTAACAACAGTTGGTTCATCGAAACATACCTGGCTTGATGAACTGCCGCCATTAGCCATAAAGGCTGAATGAAGAGAAGAAGAAGAAGAATAAGCAGCTTGATCCACAAGAATAGATCTTCTATCATTCCCTACTGCAGCTTCTCCTAACAATTCATCGATATCTGCATCGATTCTCTCACTAGATACATCATCAGAATAATCTTCGCCTGAGGTTGAGACTTCCTCATCTGAACTCCTTGAATCACCAGAACTCTCTTCATCTGAAGATTCTCCACCACTGGCGTGCTTCAAATCCTTAGCAGTTTCAGCAAAACAAGCTGCTCCTCCCTGATCACCAATGCCTAATTGCATTGACCAGTCGCAACCTTCATCTATTTGCACTACAAGAGCCAGATTGGTGTTCGATGGTCCTGCTTGATTGTTTACAGGGACCAAGGTGTGATCATCATTCCTGGTTTGATTCTGATTCTGTTGGTTGCCTTGACCTCTGAAAGGATTCTGGTTCCCATGCTGTGCTGGCTTTGTGCATTCACGTTTGAAATGACCACGTTCACCACAATTAAAGCACTTGACGGATTGCTTGTCGAACCCATACTTGGTATCTTTCTTGCTTTCCAAGCTGGTTCTACCCGTCCGTTCCATGAAGTCTTTAGCTCGCCTTACAGCACTGGCGAAAGCCCATTTGATGTCCATCATATCCATCTCTTCTTTATCGATCTGCTGATAATCTTCTTGAGTTAGATTGATATTTCCGATCTGCCCTGCAATCAACCCACAATACGAGCTCACCAACGTGTTTAGTATCTCCATATGATCTTTAGCTACTTCAAACGCTAACTTTGGAGAAGTTTGACGTGTCAAGCCGTACTCTATTTGACTTTGATGGCTGACCAGCAGATGATGTGCTTCCATAACAAGCGTGTTGTTGAGCAGGAAGTGGATTCCCATACAAATCAGTTGCTACGGTAGATGGCCGATAGCTTTGCTGTTGTGGAGCTTGTTGTAGTGGATTTCCATACAAGTCTGTGGTTGGAGCTGGCTTTACAGGAACTTGTATCGTATTACCATATAAATCTGTGCTTGTGACAAACGCCGTTTGAAGTGGATCATGTGAAACTGGTCTTGCAGAAGTGCTAGAAGTTCCATAATACATATCAGGATTTTGTCGCACTGGAACCCTTTTCGCCTTTAGGGTTTCTTCCTGATCTTTGTTCTCCAAGAGCTGAACGAAGTCATTGATGTTTGTCGTTGCCAATGCGCCATTGTACTTCAGGATTTCCAAGAAACTATTCCATTGAGGTGGCAATGCATCGGCAAACTTTGTGACTACCTCTGCTGGAGTTGTTACTACCCCATAATTACTCAATTCAGTCAGCAGATGATAGAATCGACTTGTCATATCTCCCAAAGATTCACTTTCCATACAAGTGAAACCATCAAACTCCTTTTTGAGTAAATCATGTCGCAATTGGCGTGACTTTTCATTTCCTAGACCCCTTGTCTTCAATGCATCCCACAATCGCTTTGACGTCTTGAAGCTGACGAACTGATGATATATTTCCTTGCTCATCGCCTGAGTCAGAATAGCATATGCTTTCTTTTCTAGATCATATGCCTTTTTCTCGTCTTCAGTAAGATCTGCAAATGTAGCGGCAGTTGAAGCGGCAACCTCAAGAGCTTGATCGAAATCTGTAGTAAAACGTAACCACAATTCCGTGTTTTGCCCATTGACATACGTATGGAATCTATCTACCCATCCAGGATATTCGTTTATGTGCATCAGTTTCGGTGGGCGATTTAGACTTCCGGTCTCGCTCTCGCTTAGGAGTATACTTTGAATACTTGGAGTTTGATTTGAAATAAACGCCCATTGACCTGTTGACATTTGATTCGCTTGCGAAGATGCGGTTGCGGGAGATTCAGCCAATGATGGCGACAAACGCGTGTTTGTATACTTGCTTTCTGTATTAGATGCGGGTGCGGGAGATTCGGCCCATGAGGGAGATAAACCCGTGCTTCTATACTTACTTTCCGTATTAGACGGAGTACCCCCACCAATCCGGATTCATTTTTTTTAATGAATAAAAATGGATACCTGATTAAA